>CAUYRT010088644.1:0-58379 GCA_963574885.1 Lepilemur ruficaudatus
TGTGTGTGTGTGTGTGTGTAAATATGCCATTGGTTCTGTTCCTCTGGAGAACATTGACTAATACAGTGTTATCAATCTTTTTTAATCTCATAGATTAAAAATTGGTATCACATTGTTTTATGTTGCTCTAATGATGCGTTGTTTGAGCGTGAAAATAATTCATTTAGCTCTCTGTAATGGATCTCATCAGAGAATTTTGTATTTTAAAGTTTTGGGCTTGTATACCTTTTTACAGCCTTAATCGTAGGTGTTGTGTAGCATCGTTGCTTTACTATTGTAAATGACCTTCCTACTGTTACCTTTCCTAACTGTTCGTTGCTGGTGTACAGAGATGCCGCTGGCGTTCGTCCACTGATTTCATACCCAGCCGCCTTGCTGAAGTCTCCTTTAATTCTAAAAATGTGTAGCTTATTTGGGGTTGTCTTTGTACTTAGTAATTATCATCTGCAAATGATGATAGTCTCGTATTTCTTCCTCTCCGATTCTAATGTCTTCGATTTATTTTTCACGTCTTCTTTGTTTTTCGACTGGGACCTCCAGGGCCATGTTGAATACCAGCGGCGCTAGTGAACGTCCTCGTCTTGCTCCTGTAAGTCAGTGTGACAGAAGCAAACATCCTAGCCGAAAGATGGAAAAGACATAAGCCTGTAAATTCACAAAGGAGGAAAAAGACAGAGCCTATAAATGTATAAAGATAAGTTCAATATTATTAGCATTAACGAAATGCAAATCTAGACCACAACAAACGTAATCGATGGGCATAAGTTACAAAGCCTGACATACTAAGGGTTGGACAGGATGTGGACCAGTGGATCCCCTAGACCTTGCTGGGGGGCCCAGGGGTGAGACGGAGCACGCAGGAAATCCAAGCCGATGTCACCGCTCCAGAGCTTGGTTTGGAGGGTGCGGACAATGCCAGCTGTAGCCATCAATAAATATCCAAAGAGGTAAATGAAAGGGGGCTGAGTGTGTGTCATAAACCAGGGCTGATCATTACCCCATCCTGGGAATAAAGGTCCAGAAAAATTAAAAAGAAAAAAATAAAAATAAAAGGAAAGTAAAATTCACTCGTAAGCCTGTTAGTGAGGGACACTTACCACCACGTTTTTCTGAAATTCTTTCAGCCTACTTAGGCATGTGTGTAGGCAGGTTAGGTTGGTAGGTGAGGGGCAGATGCACAAACACTACAACTCTACAGATTTGGAGTCACACTGCACATGCCGTTTCTAACTTTCTTTTATTTATTTAAGGACTTTTAACATTTTTCTATTAGCTTTCGTGATTCAATCTAATGCTTTTCTGCTCACAAATGTTTTGAAAGAGGAGTCGAGAAAAAATGGTTTTAATAAATGATAAAGCAGCTAAAGAAAAGAAAAAAACTGCATAGTGTTTCCTTTGTGGATAATTGAGAAAACAGTGCTACTGTCGGAGAGAGAAAAAATGAGAAATTCAGTAGGGAGTTGGTTTGGGGGAAAGATGACGTGTATAGCTTTAAAGATTCTGAGCCGAAAGTGAACATCCAAGTTGGGTATTTGGTTGAAAATTCAAGCTAGGGGTTTGGGTAATAAAGATACAGAGATGTAAATTTTACATCATAGGAGTAAGGAAGAGGGTTGAAGCCAGGAATTTGCACATGAGTGACGTCCGAAGAACAAGAAGAGTTTGAAAATATGGTTCATGCTAAAACAGCAATATTATGAAGAGATAAACAGCAGAGATTTTTGTGAAAATCCACCATTAGGGAGAGAAAAAAGAGAGAAAGAACGAAAGCAAAGGCCCCAGAGGAGATGGACTCAGGGAGACTGGAAGAGAACAGTGCGGGGGAGGGGGCGGGGGGCCGAGGAGGGGAGGCAAGAGTTTGAGGGTCAGTAGTGTTCAATGCAGCAGCAAAAATGGCGGAAAGAAAAAGAAAGTGTTGTTGGTAGAGTGTCTGGAATGGAAATCAGGTAGGAAGGAGTGAAGGGGAGTGGAAGAAATGGAAACAAACCAGGAGTGTCCCAGAGGGCTGCAGCTCCAGGCCACGCACTGTCTGTAGTTCAACCGGTTCATTCTCCCAGCTCTATGGGGTCCTGGGGACCGGCTTGGGGAGGTTGGGCCACACCCTTTGTGGGCAGGCAGGCTGGGATTCTGACCATGTTTTCCCTGCTCTGCCATCCTGCCCCTCGACTCCAGCTGTCTTGAGAACCTCCAGCACAGGAACTCGCTATTTGCCCAGGCTGAGTGCAGACCTGCCAGTAGCAGCTGCTTAATCCCTGCTTGCCGGGGGAATGGAAGAATGAAGACATTTTCAGAAAAGTTCTCGGAGGCTCCTGGTTGCACCCTGGGGAATGGCCTGTCTTTCCCCGCACACATTAGCATACTGTCAAGGCTTGAACACCAGGCTCCTCTGACTCACTGCTCGGGAAATAAATAAATGTATCTTGCCACGCAGGGAGCAAACCGCTAGTGGCCAAATAGTTTTTAATTTAAAACAACTACCAAGGGACTTTAGGGCAGCAGGATGAAGGCCGTTTAATTTGAACTTTGGTATCTTCATGTCTGTTATTTTCTTCAATATATGGTACAAAAATACTCGGTGCATATGTATTTGCTAAGGTTCCTGAAATGATTTGAAAATGAAAAGCCTTAAGAAATCACACTTGCTATTTTCCACAAGAAATAGAGAAAAAGTGATATCTGGAGCCTAGATTACTCAAGAGAATTGTATCTCTTACTTTTTTTAAAATCTGTTTACTGACGAGAAGAAAAAATAGCAATAACGGGAAAAAATCTGCTTTCTGCTTAACACATGATTCAGCTGACAGCACCAAGAATCAGATAATTCTACAGAAAACTGACAAGCTAGATGGTGATTGGGATGTAGCTGTAGAGTTCTTCTCTCAGTACCTGCAAATATCACTGTCTGATGTTTAACATTCACAAACCATTAGATCCAACATGTGTATTTACGGTGTGATAATCAGCTGTCATTAACAGATGACTAAGCCACATAATGTTCACGTTTAGAAGCAATATACAAATGGAAGAAATAGAGCCAACAGCCCAAGAACATCTCCCTTGATCCTCTCCATGAAAAATAAAGAGGAACGAATCTCTGTAATTTTAATAGTTAAATCATATCTCCTATTCTGTCTTATCTTCACTGGCAGAGCTTCAGACAGATTTCTCTTTTTCACATGAAATTTACAATGTCAACCTGGCTCATCTGTTAGGAAAAGTTGCATTAAATTTACTAGATTAGAGATAATCATTTTATGGCCCTGTCTCCAAAGTCAACCCACAATAGATCCTATGCAAACAAAACCATGTAGCAGTGCCTTTCAGGCTGATAGAATTATTGAGTATTTTTAGTTGCTCCTCTTACTAGTTTAGGCAAGTCTCTTAACCTCTTTATAGCTCAAGTTCTTCCCCTGTGGTGCTGAAATAATGCCATCTACTCTTGCTACCTCATGGACCTAGAAAAGGTAATGCCAAGGGAAACTCTGTACACTGGGTTATCATATGGATGGCAGTGTGGTGATGGCGTCTTAATCCCAACGCAATGGGAAGTTTACACACAAGTACATCTGCTCTGGGGCTGAGTGGCTGGGGGTCTCCTATATAACAGCTCTTCTAAAACTCAACAGTATTGGTTCCCATGTTCATAGCAGCATTACCCACAAGAGCCCATAGTGGAAGTGACCGAGTGTCCCTCAGTGGATAAATCGGTTAACAAAATGCGGTTTCTCCGTGCAATGGACTATGATTCAGCCTTTGAAAGGAAGGAAATTCTGACACATGCTACATGGATAAACTTTAAGGACCTTATGCTGTGAAATAAGCTGGTCACAAAAAGACGCATAACTATGGTTGCACTTGCATGAGGTACCTAGAGCAGTTAAATTCATAGAGACGGAAAGTGTAATTGTGGCTTCCAGCAATGGGGGGAGGGGGAATGGGAAGTTGTTATTTACCAGGTACAGAGTTGAAGCTCTGCAAAATGAAGAGGTCGGAGATGGGCTGCACAACAATGGGGATGCCTTAATGCTACTAAACGCACACTTGCAGTGATTAGGATGATGCATTTTACGTGGTGTGTATTTTACCACAACTAAGAATTAAAATTTAAAAAAGCAATGAAGCTGTCAAAAAACCCAGAAACTCAACAGTAGCCTCCCAGGTCAAGACGGCAGATCGAGCCCCGGCATTTGTCTCTGCTTTCTCCTGAGACCCCATTAAAATAATATTGGAGGAATTTAAAAAATGTAGGAACCCACACCAATGAAGTGAACCAAAGGGATCCCTCGGCAAACATGTGAGTGAAACCAGTTTCTAGACGCCGTTCAGGTGATGGGTGAGTCCTGGCTGCTGAAACACAGCAGGGGGAGGCAGATCTCAGCACATGAGCCGAGGGCAGAGGAGTCAGTCTGCCCGAGTCTCCAGACCTGAAACCTGCAGCTTTCCGCTGGGCAGCAGTGAGAATTCAGGCGTTCCTTAAAGGCCTCCATTCTGATAGCCAAGCCCACACACACTCACACATCCCCTCCTCTGCAGGCCCGTCGGTGGTCAGCCAGGCATTGCTAACTAGGGGCAGAAACCCAGAGTCCTTCTCTAAATCGATGTAAGAGTCTAGGGTGGACAAAGGTAGCTGGTGAGGGCGCTCTTGGCCCAGAACGGAGGCCTCCCCATTCCAGTACATGGGGCAATCCCATCAGGGAAGATGGCCCTCGGACCCCTGCACCCTCCTGAATGCTGAGCCTTCAGGCCAAAGAGCCTCAAACAAGCCACAGGCCCCCAAAGAGGCATTTCTTCTATACCCTTATCGTTAAATGTACCAGATATTTGAGGAGAACAGTGCAATACGAATGATAACTAAAAAACAACATCAGCAAAAATGACTCTGCAAGTAACTGAGATAACCGAGGAAATAGACGAGGATTTTTTTAAAAACCCTCTAATATCCTCCAAGAGATCTGAGATTATACTGCACCATTAAAACAAGAATAAGATGCTATAACAAGGAACAGAGAACAAGAATTGAAAAATATATAGTCCCAATAGATCTGAAATAAAACAATAAATGAAATAAAAATAGAATAAAATACCAAGGATGAAAGATGGTGTCAAGGAAATCTCATAAAACAAAGAGGGGAAACAGGGAAATTCAGGAGAAAAGTTAATAAATATGAAGGATTGATCAGGAGGTCCAGCATTCATTTAGAGGTAGCCTAGAAAGAGAGAACAGAAAAAACAGAAAAGAGAAAGTTATCAAAGACATAATGGGGGACAATATTTCTGGAGCACGAGGGAGAAGTGAGGTTTCAAATTAAAAGCATGATAGTAAAAAAGACCACACCTAGACATGCTAGGTGGACATTTTCCATAGTCTACCCCAAAACAATTTCCCTCCTTCCCTCTGACGTTCTCCAAATGTTGAGCTGGGGTAGCAGGCACAGATCCTGTGACATCGGGAACGGTACCCCCCTTTCAGCCCCAGGGAATGAACTATACTTGGTCTTAACCAATCACAATAAATTCCATTCTCTTCCACCGATTAGCGTCTAGGAGCCACCTGTGCACAGGTTCCGGCCAACGAGGTGTTGAGGGGATGTCTTCTGGGGAGCCGGGAGCTGTCCTCTCACAATAAGCTCAGAGCCTCACAGAGAGAAGCGATTTGCTCTGCGTGTGTGCAGGGTATGATGAGGGAACCGTCTTTCAACCATGCGGCAACAAGCACAAGGATGATGCGAGTCCTCTCTTTCCGCATCCTTCAAGACTCAGGACGGATGGGGAGGGCTGGGCCCTGGATGGTACCGTTGAACTGGTTTGGCTAATCTGGCACCGCCTGCTTCTCACGTATGTTGCTTAAGCCATTGTTAATTGACTATTTTTGTTTTTGCTTTGCACTGATCTAACATACCTTCATATAGCAGCAATAATTAATGAAAGATCCTAATGGCTTCCAGAGAGAAAGAAATTCCCTAGAAAGGAACTGGATTGGCATCAGACTTAGCATCAGCCGGATGGATGCTGGAAGTCAGTAGAGCAGGCTTTTCACAATTCTGCAGGTGTATGATCTTGACCCTGGTGCGTTGATCGGGGTCCCGGCTGGAAACAGATAGCTACTCAAAAGGGATAACTGGAAGGAGTTTAATGAAGTTATTCATTTTCACAGTACAAGAGGGGGAGGATTTATTTCTAATATATTCTTTTGAGAAAGTTACTCCAGGATGTAATTTCAGCAAAAAATAAAAATAAAAAAGCGCTAAAACCAAAAAAGAAAAATGAGTGGGATATGGGCAATAGTGGAACTAATGAAAAAAACCCCAGAATGATGCTACCCAGCAGGACTGGAATGCAGGCAGTCCAGGTCATGCCATAAATCAGTAATCTCCAGTGAGAATGTTTTCAAAAGGGAGGCTGGAACGAATTCCAAGCAGTAAATTAGGATAGAGCTGTGAGAATTATGGCAAAGCAGGGCTGTATTTCTCATCCAAACATGAAAAAAGAAAGGCAGTGAGAAACTTCAAGAAAACAAACAAGCAAAATTATATAGGAAAATCAGAATTCAAATAGGAAGCAAAGTAAACATCCTCCTCTGAATGTCTCAGGGATCATGACACTAGAAACCTGGAACGTAATCTCAGCTCACTAGTTCGCCAGGCATTGGGTGATGGTTACCTGGTCATAGTCACGTCAATGTTGTTTATTGCTTCTGATTATTTGAATCAATCTGTGGTCAAAGAATAGAAGGCTTATTTATGTAAGCATATATTTTTAAGTCTTGACATTGAGACACTGAAACACTAGTTTTGGAAAGTCTTTGGGCTCCCACGGCAGAGGTGGCCAGTACGAGAGTGGATGAAGCCAGTTCTGCGGGTCCTGCCATCTGGCTTCAGGTCCCACATCTTCTGACCTGCGTCTGCTGGGAAAGGAAGGTTAGGGCAGCAGAGAACCCAGAGCACAGGATGTCCATACTATGCACAAAGTTTCCCAAACATCTTCCAAAAGCAGGAAAGGAAGAGAAATCCCTTCCCGTCAGTGTGTGACTTCTCATCTGCTCCTCGGCACAGGAGCCCGGGGTTCCCAGAAGCTTTGGAAGCTTCTAGCTCAATGAGACCTCTGCAAAAGTGGGTCCCCTTTGGGGACAGGAATATTTTTTAAAATAAACTTCTAATTTTAGATGAGTTTTAGATATACAGAGAAATTGTGGCGCTAGGACAGAGTTCCCATATACCCCACACCCAGTTTCCTCTGCTGTCAGCATCTTAATAAACCAATGTTGGCACATTATTGGTAACTAAATAATAATCCATTAATTCTTAAATGATAACTAAGATAAAATACAATTAACTAGATAGTAATAAGTGATTATTCAGATTTCCTTAGTTTCTCCCTAGTGTCCTTTCATAGTTCCAGAAGCCCATTCAGGGCACCACATCTAGTCATCGGGTTTTCTTAGATGTGACATCATCATCTCTTTTGGTTATGACAGTTTCTTGGCCTTTCCTTGTTTCTGATGACAGTTTGGGGGGACTGGTCAGGGACTTTGCAGGGTGCCCCTCTGTTGACGGTTGCCTGTTGTTCTTCTCCTGATGAGACTGCGGTTCCGTGTTTGGGGCCGAGGTCTTTTTTTTTTAACAGAACCCAGAGGTGTGGGTGCAGTTGTCAGTCACCAGGTGTGATGGTAAATAGAGTCATAGCTGCTCCTAGTCCTTGGTTCCTGGAGCCATGCATCCTTCATACAGGGAGGACAGGGCCACCTGGAGGCCTCTGATTTAATGCACACACCATGTCCTGAAGGCCGGCACACCATTCCTTCAGAGAGCCCTGAGCTCGCACTACAGCTGTAAGCTTCAGAGCTCAAGCTCAACCCTAAACCACCTTTTTTCCCCTCTATTTTGAACCTGGAACCACAAACTTCAGCTTAAGTATTTAACTTTTGGATGTGACAAGCTGGGGACATAACACAGGAAGGTTTGAATTTCCAAAAGGTGCTTGTCATGGCCGGGTGAGGTGGGGGGACGTTCTCATAGCTCTAAACCACCAGAGCCCACCGGGCAGTGGCAGCTCCCACACCCCTCAGCTCCCCCCCGCCGGTCATCTGCAGTCACCACTTTCCCACGTTGCTGGGGTCTGCTCGCTGCTCTCAGCTCCAATACCACAAGGCAATCCACTCCACAAAGCCCTGAAGAATAATCCCCGGCCGACATTGGTCGGAGTAAAACCGGATGCACTCAGAGACATATCCCCTGTCCCTGTAAAATGTCCTATTTATACCCATCGGCTTCACGGACACCAGCAGTAAGTCATTTGCGCCTGGGATCATCCAGCCAGAATGCGGTTCCACTGACTCAACACTCTATTCACTTTTCCTGGTGCATCTTCATCTGAGAGAATGGATTCTCCTCCAGGGTTTTAGTATTAATAACTCCCTGATCAATTTACGTGCCTGGGGAATGACTCCTCCTGTACTACATAAATTGTGGTTCTGCCAACCTGCAGTGAATACAGACAGTTTTGCATGCTCAACTTTTTACTGGAAGCTTCTTCACATTGCCAAATGCAACTGTAGTAATATTATTAATACCAATATTTCATTTGGAGGAGCCAAAACCAGGAACATCGAAGACTCATTCCACCCACCACACACTTTCAAAATACGTGAACTAGTTCAGAGAGACATTTGAGTAACTTTTTATGACTTTATTGTAACCGCCGCTGGTCTTGATTGCATTCTATTTTTGATAGCCTTTGAAGAATAAGGTACATGAAAAGGTATTTCTGGCGCGGTGGAGGTTGTCTATTTGGTTGTCTGTTGTGGTAAGCGCTGAAAGACAGTCGGAACGAGAGCTTAAGTACTCACATGACAGAGAGAGAAATGCACGCACATCTGTGGGTAAAATAAGCAGATAAAGCGGTGCTCAAATTAGTTGTGATTTTCCCTCCAGAATTGGCAGCGTGTAAATGAGGTTGGCAAGTGGTGGCAGGCATCAGATGACGCCGAATAAGAATGGCAAAACTGCAATGCCAGCTCGGTTCCAGGCGCTACTGTCAGGTGATCTGCCCATCCATAAAGAAGCAAATGGAAAAGATTGCAAGAGTCGGGATGCTGAGACGGCACAACCGCGATTTGAGGAATGCCAGCAAATCAGTGTCCAATCAACACAGATGACTGTCTGGAGTCCAGCAGAACTGCAGGTCCGACATTTAATTCACTTACGCCAGCTCCACCCACCGTCCCCCGTGGGCTCACGGAGAGATAAGATCGCCCTGCTCAAATGACTCTCGTAGAAGAAGACGATCAGTCTTATGGTTCATTTTCACCAGTTACTGGGGAAACTGATGCGATGTTTCTGGCGCCATTTTCAAAAAGACAATCCCATGTAGGCCACATTGGAATGGACACAAAGATGCCTTTCTGTAGCTGCCACTGGGGGGAAACGTATACATAAAAGGCATAAGCAAAAAGCAAGGAATACTCTGCAATTATCCGCTAATGCGTGCAGTCGTTCTTGCCCAGGCTTGAAGTTATAGGTTTGCATTTTCTTTTCTAAAACATTTTTTTTTTAATGCTGACATCTTGGCCCTGAAGACAACGTTTGTTCTCTGCTTAGAATAAGAAATGGGCTGTGCCGGTTTGGAGACAC
Organism: Lepilemur ruficaudatus; assembly: GCA_963574885.1. Taxonomy (NCBI): domain Eukaryota; kingdom Metazoa; phylum Chordata; class Mammalia; order Primates; family Lepilemuridae; genus Lepilemur; species Lepilemur ruficaudatus. The sequence continues at coordinate 9,630 of CAUYRT010088644.1, forward strand.
AGAATGCAGTGGTGTTTTTCTGGCTTTTTGTTTTTAAAAAAATTTCAGAATATCTAACCTACCAACAGGATGTAAATAGGGAGGGTCTGGTTTAAAGTAAAAACAAGCTTCCTGCAAGGCCATCTCAGCGGCCTTCTCATGTACACATAGAAAAACAAGAGAATTGAAAAGAAGTAGGTCGGTTTAGGTTTCACACTGTTCAGAAAACAAAGCATGGTTTCCTCTTCAGTTTTCTATTTTGTAAACATTTTGGTACAATAACATCGCCTCACATTTTAATTTGACTGACTCCCAGTGGGAGGTCAAATCGAATAGCGGAGAGGAGGATTTTAGGCATCACGGTACTGAAAAGAGTTCAGAACTCAAGGTCGGGGGGCAGAACCTGGGATCTGCAGGTGGAACAGGAAAAGGACCTTGAGCACCGCGCCTCGTAGGCCTGGGATGATGGGCACCTGTGCTCAAGCTGCTCCGTGACAAAGAGATGGGATGATTTGCCCGCAGCGGTTCCTGAAGGAAGACCCACCCTGACGGAGGAGGTGCTCCTGAAGGCGTTCGCCAGGTGGTCTGCCTACCTGCCGGAGGAGCCGCGCACCTGAGCACGGTTTTAGATTTGAGGCGAGACCAACAGGGAACCAAGAGCTGAAGGCCCGGGAAACATCTCCCCTGCCAAAGTCATTTCTGTGGCAGCCCCTCGGCACTGCTGATACCTGTGTGCAGATGGACACTTTGACCTTGGCTACGGCCGCTCAGGTCCTCTTCTGTCCATGCCCGGCCTGGCCTTGGCTGGAGCGCCACGGAGGGGCGGGAGGGGGTGGCCATCTGGTGTGGGAGGTGTTGGCTTTAGGTCCTCTCAGGAGACAGGTGGTTCAGCGGCAGGAAGAACTTACCAGGCTGAAACTAATCCAAAGACAGGTTGGCTGCTGCTGGTTGTGAAGCTCACAGAAATGTTACAGACCAGCACGGACAGAGGAGGGTGGAGAGGCCAGCAATGAGGAACTGGGTCACCCTCGTCACTGCTCCTGTGGTGTGGCCCTGAGTGAAGTCCCTGGACCACAGGCCTGACCGGCAACAGAAGAGCCAGCACCCCAAGGTGAGAAGGGAGAACCAGAGGCAATGGGGAAGGAAGGTCCTGTGAGGGGGGGCCCCTGCATTTGGACCACTGTCCTGAGCTTGTCTCTCCCAAGCCTTTGGTGGCCACCCCAGCCGCTTCTTGAAGGTGCTTGGTCTAATACAAGTGACTCCTGGGGTTTAGGATGCCATGAAGAGGGAGCAGCAGCAGGAAGGTCTCCGTCAGTGTTGCATCAGATCTGCCCAGCAGCTCAGTGTCACCCAGAGCTGGACACATCCCCAGAGGACTCCAGGAGGCTGCCCCTTGGTGTGGAAAACACATGGCCAGAATGGACCCAGCTGTTAAACACACTCACTCTTGACCTTGGAGAAGCCATTGAGCTCTGCAGGTCATATCTGTTTACCTACCAAGGGAGGGAGAGAACCTGATGGACAGACTGTCCCCAGATTCTTCTCAGAGGATGGGAGCTTTGTAGCCACATGACTGTGAGTTTGAGTCCTGGCCATGCAACCTACAAGTTATATGACCTTGGGGAAATTGCCTTCCCCACCAGAGCTTTCATCCTCTGATTGGTAAAGTGACATAATAACGCTTCGTTTAATCTGAGGATTGGTGAAATAAAGAGTGGGTGGTCCAGGGTAGGTGGGTCTCTCTGCCCAGTCGTCCTTTCTCCTAAATTCCCTTCATTTTAAAAATTCTGTGATTCTGTGAATACTGGCGAAAGCCAGCTTAGTTGGTAACATCTCTGGAATCCTATCCCATTAGGGCTGATTCATTTGCACAGGTAGGGGATTCTGTAAGGAGGGGGTGCAGGTGCCATGTCATCTCCTGGACTGTATGTGCATGGGCAAGTCACTTGTCCTTCCAGCTTCAGTTTCCACATCCACAAAACAAAGGAACCAGACCCTGGGCTAATGCCATGCCCAGGCCTGGGGCTAATGCCATCCCCAGAAACCCAGCATCCTTGTTGGCCCTGGGTTCTTCTGGAGGAGAGAATCTCTGCTCTCAGAGATTCACGCTGATGTGGAAGAGCTGAGAATCTTCCGATTGGTGGCCCTTGACCATGGGGGCACATCAGGACCACCCAGGGAGCTTTGCAGCCAGCCCACCCTGGGCCCACTCCGGAGGTCTGTGGTATGTGTGGAATTGTCAGCACACAGTCACGAGGCTGGGTGGGACAGTTGAGAGAGTGAGCGCCAACACAGCCTTGACGACTGAGGCCTGAGCCCTGGGGCACTCCAAAGTCAAGTTGGCTGAAGAAGAAAAACCAAAAAATGTCCAAGAAGAAGCAATTAGTATAGGAGGGAAACCCAGAGAGCATGGTGTCCTGAAAGCCATGTAAAGAAAACGCATCAAGGAGGAAGAAACGCTGCCAATAGGTCAGCTACGATGGGCACTGAGGACCGTGTTGTGCAGGTCTTTGGTCACCCTATTGACAGGTGATTAACAGAATGGCAGGGGTGACAACCTGACTGGGGTGGGCTTAAGGGGGGTGGGGTTAGGACTGGGGGCTGAGGCTTATGGAGGATTGGGACCAGGACGCTACCAAGGTGGGGCTTGGAGGAACACGACTCCGGGAATCATCAGGGGTGAAGGACGAGCCACAAGATGTGCAGGGAAAGCTCTGTGGGCTCCAAGGCTGCTGAGAGGTCGCAGAGCCTGGGTCGGGGGACGAGGGAGTGAGAGGCAGGAGGAGGCGATCGTGGTCGGAGGGCGGTGCCTGGACAGATTTCCGAGTTGGAGCGTTCTGTGTGACCACGAGGCCCGGGCGAGCTGCAGGAGGAGCTGGCACACGTGCCATGATGAAGTCGTGCACACCTCAGGCATGTCCAGAGCAAAGAAAAAGATGGAATCCGGGATCCAGGGGCAGCTCTTGACGTGGGAAAGCGGCTAGGAGGTGGGACGAGGACGGGTAGGGATGGACAGAGACAGGAGCTGGATGGCAGGAGCGTCAGGGGACGGGGGATCCATGACAGTAAAGGTGTGCTGGCTTTGAAGCGTTCCCACCACCCTCGTCCCTGAGTGTTGCCACACCGGGAACAAACGTTCTCAAGAGACCAGGGCTTTGGGGCAGAGCCAGCCTGCAGCTTATTGCTCTTCAAATCATCAGGGGGAATATTTCTGCTGCATCATTTGAGCCTTCAATAAAATTAGTCAATACCAAATCCTTTGCAGTTCCAGAGCTGTTACTGCTTGGCATTCTGCGCTCATAATGTGCTTGCAAATTGATTGTTCAGTGTTTTGTTTTACTTAACTTTTCACTGGTAAGCCAGAGAGCAAATGTGTTCCCTCCACGAAGCCGACTCCAAGTCCCACCGCCTTGTGCCTCCCTCAGCCCCTCCCCCAACTCCCAGTGGCTCCCCCCAACCCCAGCAGTGCTCAGCCCTCAGGTCCTCGGGTCCCAGCTTGATGCCACCTCTGACTAGACCTTTCCTGACGGACCGCAGTCCGGGGTGAGCGCCCCTCCCCTGCTCCCACACCTGTGCTTCTCTGTGTCAGCACCCTCTTCTTGTCCTCCATGGAACTTACCCCAACGTGTAATTAATTTACGTGGTTCCTTTTTAAACAATCTGTCTCATTAGAATATAATTCACCAGGAGCAAAGCAATCCTCCCACCTCAGCCTCCCAGAGTGCTAGCATTACAGGCCTGAGCCACTGCACCCGGCCAGAGTGACTAAAATTAAAAAGACTGGTACTACCTAGTGCTGGTGAAGATGGGGAGCAGCCGGCTGTCCCACACACTGCTGGTGGGCGTTTGATGCCATCTACTGTGGCTGAACACGTGCACATTCCAAGGCTCCACGATCGCCTCCTACTTACTGGGAATGGATACCAATGTTCCTCAAAACCTGTAGAAGAGTGTTTGTAACAATGCTGTGCTATTTTTAATAGCCAAAACCTGGAAACAACTTTGGAAGTAGAGTCAGTAAATAAATGATGATACATTCCTATCGTGGAACAATATTTAGAAATGCAGATGGACAAATGATTGCTGCACACAGCAGCATGGGTGAACATCACAAACACATTGCGTGAAAGAAGCCACTCTACGGATGTCTTCACTTTGTGAAAATTTATTGGGTTTCGTAATTTGTGCTCTTTGCTGTACTTGTACTGAAAGTTTACTTTAAATAGAAATGAATACTAAACCCATAAAAAAAATAGCTGGTCCATCTCATAAAAGAATAAGAAGAGAACAAAAGTTCTTAAAAATCAAAAATATTATCATATTATTGAAAAAACATTCAGTGGACCACCTGAATAATACAATGAACACAGCTAAAACGCAGGCTGGCAGTCTGTCTACTGCAGAGATCGGCCAGCTTTTTCTGTAAAGGGGCAGATGGTTAATATTTTAGGCATCGTGGGCTATACAGCCTCTGAGATGACTACTCAACTTTGCCTTTGGAGCAACCACAGACGATACATGAATGAGCATGGCCGTTTCAATAAAACTTTATTTATGAATGCTGAAATTTGAATTTCATGTAATTTTCACCTGTCATGAAACAGTATTATTCTTTTTAATTTTTTCAACCATTTAAAAATTTTAAAAATCCCTTCTTCACTCCTGTGTCATGCAAAAACAGACCATCTTTGCCCTGTGGGCTGTAGTTTACCAACCGCTGGTCTAGAAGATCTCGCCAAGGAAACCTTGCATAGTAGTTTACAGCAGAGATAAACAGAAGAGTACAGTTAGAAAATCAGAAAAGATGAAGAAACGAGTGTGATGGACCCAGGGGGTAAAATATTAGTTTAGTGAGAATGTCAGCAGATGGAAAGAGTAAATGAAGGTGTAAGTCGGGGTGTACATATTCACACCACAAGGGCCTCCAGAGTCCCAGGGGAGGAATGAGAGAAGGTCCACACCTAGATATTTTGGGTGACATTTCAGGCCTCCAAAGATAAAGAGGAAATTCCAAACTGCTCCAGAGAGAAGAAAGCATTTTACCTGGGTGGGTTTGAGAGTCAGACTCGACTCAGACTTCTCTTCAGACACACTCAGCGCTGGAGGACTATGGAACCAGGCCTCAAAGTTAAGGAAGAAAGTGCTTTTGATCCAACAAGTCCACACACCGTGCGACGTGGGGGCAAATAAAGATCCTTTGGAAATGCAAGAAATCAACAACATACCCTACGTAAACTAAAACGAAGACCTCGGGACGGCTCCCCTGGGATCCGGCGTGTTTCTCAGGTGCACGGCCGTAGTGGAGACGTGTGGTTCTGCAAGCACAGTTTGCTCCCCACCTTGCAACCCTTTCCCCCCACTCACTTTGCTAACGAACCCCAATATTCTTCAACAAGAGATGGCAGTGTGCTTCAGGCAGGCCGCTCAGGAGGTTAAATATGAATTAGTCTAGGCCTTTCATCCATTCTCTGTGCCACTGACCAGCTAGGGGTGAGCCTGTGATGAAATTCTGCCTCTGAGATATTAGGGGAAACTTCTGCACAGCTCCCAAGCAAGATTTTCCTTGCGGATAAAAGGAAACACACAAAAGAAAAAGGTTCCTCCTCTCCCGCTCACACTGCCGGGGCTACCCAAGAAGCTGGACACCGGGGGTCCATGCGTGACATCAGGGAGCAAGCCTGAGAACAACAGGCAGCACGAGGGTTATGACCAGGTGGAAACATAGAAAGCACCTGGATCCCTGATACTGTCTGAGCTGCTTAATTAACTCGTCCTTGCACACGGCCACCTCCAGAATTCCTGGTACATGAGCTAACTTTTCCTTTGACTAAGTCACTTCTACTTGGATTTTCTGTTATTTTCCAACCAAGATCACCCAATGGATATAAGTAATAAAAGAAGACTGCATGGCATTTGCCCACCTCCACATCTGTCAAACTATGCCTCTGTGACCTAAACTAGGCCCAGAGAAGGGCTGCAAAAGTGACAACAGGGCGCTGGGGCTGCTGAGGATAGCTTGGGGCCCCTTTGGTCTAGAAAGGAAAAATCTGAGAGTAAAATGGTCATAATCCATTAAGGAAAAAGTGTTGCTGAGAAGAGGAGGGTGAGCTTGAATGCCAGATGCTGAAATGTGAGAGAAAAGCAAAAGCACCCCTGCGAAACCCAAGCCCTGCGTGGATGGTCCGAGGGTCACGCATGAACGCTGGTTGCCTGAGCTCTAGGGAAACAGTCTCGCTGAATTACTGAGACCTCCCAGGACTGGCGACCACGTCCATCCAACCAGGACTTAGAAGGACAACAGGAAGACTCTCTGGGCTGTCTGTAAGCACCTGGCCGGCACGCATTCACCTTGCAGGAGCTACTCATTCCAGGATCCGCACAGCTGCCATGAGGCGGGCGAGCGCCAGCCTGTTGTCCTTAGACCACTCGCCTGGACCATTCACTCTGCAGTGTGTGCACAGACGTGGGGAGCAACTCAAAGCGATGGCTTCAAGGGTCTCCTATTGACAGCTGAAGCCATTAGAAGAATTTTCTTAGACAGGTGGGCTTTGCTTGTTCACTGATGCCCTTTGAAGACTCACCGGAGTCGTCGAAGAAAGAACACAACTTCATGGCCATGACGTCCACCAGGGCAAGTCACTTTGTGTTTGTACACCAGCTACGGCAGTGACTCTCAACCCTGGAGGTGCATTGAAAACACCTGGAAATTTTTATTTAATTTGTCCAGAGCGGGGCCTGGGCAAAGGTTTTGGTTAATAGCTACTAGGTATTGTAAGTGTATTTCTTTTCACAAGAGAAAACACTTTTGCTGGAAATAGACCGTGTGAGTTAAATTTGTGGGCAGGGGTTCACTGTGGGCAGGTGTCACTGGGAGGGCTGGGTCCTTCTGAATCCCGACAGTTGTGTTGGGCAGAGCGGGGGTCTGATCTAGGTCGGTTTGGTCGTGAAGCCCCTGGGCTCCATAAGCCACACATACTTCTTTGCCTCTTCCTCAAACTGTCTCTAGTTTGGTATGTTGTTATCATTGCTCTGGTGGATTTTATTTGGATTTGGAAATAACCCAAAAAAGTCAGGCACGGCTAAGAAATATAAGCAATCCTCATCTTAGGAGCAAGCTGTTTTCCAAGATTTCATTTGTAAGTTGGCCATTTGTTGTGTATATAAAGGGTCAGTTAATGCAAGACTGCTCTTTTGATTTTGTTTTTGTTTTATTTGTTTGTCTTGCTAGCGGCTTCTGCTGCTCACCACTCGGCCATGGAGCAGGCCTCCCACTCTTACTTTGTCCTTCATTATTTACTGTTCAGTTCACACGGGGGTGTGCTGGAGCCAGCTTCTACCGGCTCCCAGAAGCTAATCATGTGCATCTCTTCCCACCTCTGCATTGGGTGACATTACCCTGGAAGCCTGAAATCAGACGGGGTAGAAGTATTTACACCACGGAAATCAGCAAATGCTGCAAATCAGGGTTTCCCCCCAGGGAGCCCATTGTTAAATGCTCGCCAGCACACCACTGCAGTCACGGCTTCCTGTTTCAGGAGGCGCACAAGGTCGCAGAGGATGCTCACTGTTCCTGGGAGAGGATGGACTACCTGCATCTCTCTTCCCTCTCTCCTACCGTCCCCTCAAAATGATGGTAAGCAACAACAAGAAAATAAGGTGCAAGTGGATTATAACAAAGGCAGCACATGAGATGTAGGCCCTCAGCCAGAGTCACTCACGGGACACTTTTCAGCCCCACCTCTTGTCCCAGCCATGACAGCACTCAGCCCTGGGAGGGCTCCAGTGACCTCCAGCGGGCAGGACCTGCCCAAGCCTTGTCCCCAGGGTGCTGAAGAGGGAGGGGTGGATGCTGCAGGCCCACGGGGCTCCCAATAGTGTGGGGAGGTTAATGTCCCAGGGGTACCACTCGGGGGATGGGCCTGCACACCAGACAATCCGATGTACCTCGAGGGCCAGAACACCCTTGTGCAGCTCATCCTGCTCCCCTCCGTCGAGCCCCTTCTCCTACCAGGGATTCGCTTCCTAATAAAGTGGTAGCTCATTAGCCTTTGCCTCTGCTTAGCCCAGACTGGGACGGAATTTATGGAGGAGAGAGCACAGATGGCGAGGTGGAAACTGCGGCCGCCCAGCTAGGGAGCAGCCACGAGCCCAGCATGGAGGAGCGGGAGCCCGGTGCAGGGCGGAGCTGCTCCCCGGACGCCCACGAACAGGAAACGCTGTGCAAGATGGAGGGTGCAACAGAAAAGCAGGCAGGAAGAAAATTAGGGAATGTAGTGCTGTCTGTAGTTTTGAGCAAGAATCTCAGCTCCAGCCACTCTGGAAATAAGTACGTGTCCAAAGGAGACCAGGGGAGATGAGTCTGTGCTACACAAGATGGTCGACACACGCTTCCAAAGATTAACATGAAAAACAATCAGATGTCAAGAACCTGAAAAGGAACGACAGCACGATGCCATGCGTGACACCTGACCGGATCCTGGTTCCAAAAAGAAAAGGGATGAACACACAACACTGGAACAACTGGGGAAAACTGGAGAGGACATTAGATGACACGATGAAATTTGTGTTAATTCTCTTATGCGTGCTAATAGAATTGTGGTTATATTGGGGAAATGTCCTTATTTTTAGGAGATACATGCTGACGTATTTAGGGATGGAGTATCATTTTGCCCGCAACTTTCAAACAGTTCAGAAAACAAACACGGGTTTAAATACAGATATATTCATTACACATACAGGCACACACGCCTGCAGGTAAAGCAAATATACCAACCTGTTGTCAATGGATGAATCTAAATAAAGGACATCCAGATATTTATTGTACCATTATTTCAATTTTTCTCGTTTTTTAATTTATAATAAAATGGTAGGCAGGGAGACAATAGACCAATGGCTTCAAGATTCTAAGAGGAATGTTTTCTTTGTAAAAATGTCTATGTTTGTATATACCCATATATATAATTTCGCATAAAAGTATTCATATCATTGATGCTTTTTAAAATACCGTCTAATTGTTTGTTTTCCTTTGTTTCCTGGCTCTCGTCCCTCTGCTTTTCCTTCTCACCTCGTATCGGTTCTGCAACACCACAAAAATAACCTGTGCTATCAATAGCAACCTAGGATGAAGACTTTCTTAATTCCCCATGCTCACAGAATCACACACAGATACAGATGCGCACATACATGTACACACTGACACACACACACACACGTGAGGGAACAGAGTCTTTCACAAGTGTGGAAGAATTTTAAACACTCCGGTAGGTGTAACTGATACGGCATTGCTACTTTAATTTGCAATTCCTTTACCGCTGGTACATCTGAGGCTCTTTTCACACACTTGCTGATTTTCCCGATTTGCTCCTTCGTGAACGGCCTATTCAGCTCCTTTATCCGTTTTTCTGTTGGGCTGCTTCCTTCAGCTTTTCATTGTCAATTTGTAAGAGCTCTTTGTATATAATAGAGATAACCTTTGTCATCTCTATTAAGCATTTTTCAGATCTATTCTTTAATTTTGTTTTTAATATCATTCACCATACAAAGGGTTTTAATTTCTGTATCTTCGAGCATGTCTATCTTTTCTTTGAAAGCATCTGCGTTGTCAGCCTGGCAAAGGAGGTCTCCTAAACTGAACATGGAGTCTGCCAGATTTTGCTTCTTGTATTTGGTTCCATCATACAGCTGTGATTTGTTCTTGAGTAGGATACAAAATAGGTATTCACTTTTTTTTTTTCCCCTAGACGTATGGTGCATTATGCCAGCAAAATATATTAAATAATTTCTTGTAAGCCATCGCTTTTGATATATGTTAAATTCTCTCTCCTGAATCTCACTGCAGACTCACTGTTCTGTTCCACTGATCTACTCGCCTAGTCTTACACAGATGCCTTACCTGCTCTCCTGCAGTATCTCGACAGCGCGGTCGGAGACCAGGTGAGCCGAGTTCCTCAGCGCGCTGGTCCCTCGTGTGTTCTCAGCTACGTGCAGGTTGCTCCTCCATAGAAATTTTTAAGATTGTGTCTTTAAGAAAACCTCTTAGTTTTCCATTAAATTTATATGGCAATTTATATAGCATTGATATGTTTATAATATAAAGTCTTGTCACCCAAAATCGTAATAGCTCTTTCCTTTTGTTCAGACTTTTTATGTCTTTCAATAAAATTTTACAGTTCTTTTAGGTCAAGAGTCTTTTTTATTAAATTTATCTATATTTTACAGGTTTGCCGTTGTTTTCTATTCAATATTCCTCACATCTCATTTCGAGGCGTTTATTGCTAGAATAGAGAAAAGCTACTTTCTTGTATATTTATCTAAAACCATCCACCTTCCCAGATTTTATTTAAAACAAAGTACAGCCAGTGCCTCACATCTATAGGCTCTACCAACCGTGGATAGAAAATGTTCTTTTCAAAAACAATAAAAAATAATGACAGAACAATACATATAATACAAATTTAAAAAACAATGAAGCATAACAACTATTGACATTGCATTTACAGTGTATAAGTTATTATAAGTAATCTAGAGGTGATTTAAAATATACAGGAGAATGTGTGTAGGATATATGCAAACACTACTTCACTTTATATAAGGCACCAAAGCGTTGCAGATTTTGGTACCTGCAGAGGGTCTTGAACAAATCCCTCCAGGATGCTGAGGGACTACTGTATTTTTTTAACTGGAGACTTTTTTGGTTTTTGATTATAATGTCATCAGCAAAGATCAAGAGTTTTTACCATTTTTCTGGTGTGGTCATGTGGTTTTTCACTTTTAATTTTTGATGTAATGGATTGGAGTAAAATATTTCCCAAAATTAAACCACCGTTATTCCTAGAGAAAACCTTACCTAGGCATAGAGTAAAATTTTTTGTTACATATGTATAATTCTTTTTTGTTTCGTTTTCTTTTCTTTTCTTTTTTCTTTCTTTTTCTTTCTTTTTTTTTTTTTTTTTTTGGAGACAGCGTCTTACTCTGTTTTCCAGCCTGGAGTGCAGTCAGCTCACGGCACCCTCAAACTCCTGGGCTCAGCAATCGCCTGCATCAGCCTCCCAAGTAGCTGGAACTACGGGTACATGCCACCATGCCCGGCTGCTTTTTAAAATGTTTTGCAGAGACAGGATCTAGCTATATTGCCCAGGCCAGTCTCGAACTCCTGGTCTCAAGCAATCCTCCTGTCTCAGTCTCCCAAAGTGGGATTACAGGCATGAGCCACCATGCTTGGCACATATATGTAATTCTATTTCCTAGTATTTTATATAACCTTTTAGCGACAGTATTAATAAGTAAAATCTTTGTTATAAGTTTTGTTGCTATATGTCAGATTTAAGCAACAAATTATTTTGCCTTATTCTAAAGCATGGATTAAATAACATTGGAATTACTTGTTTTTTAACAACTAGACAAAACTCAGCTTGAGTCTTCTAACCCTGCCGTTGTTTTTTTGTTTTTTAACGATAAATCTTTAAACACTTTTCCAAACTCTTCTGTGGTAACTGGTCCTTTCAACTTTTCATTTCTTCTTTGGTCAATTTTAGTGAGTTGTATTTTACTAGGAAACCCATTTTATTTTTTGTTTGTATCTATTGCCATAGAGTTGTATGTAATATTCTATTATAATATTTATAATATTTAAAATTTATTTATCTAGAATTATGTCCCCAGTCTCATTCTTATTCTTACATATTGTGTTTCATTTTATCTTAAATTAGGGTAACATGGGATCTGACTATTTTATGGGTATTTGCAATGGACTGTTGGATTTATCTATTCCTTGCACTGATTTTTGTTTTCTATCCCATTGATTTCATTTTTGTCTTTATTATTCTTTCCTCTTCATTTCTTTTTGTTTATTTTGTTCTTCTAGTTTCTTAAGATGAATATTTAATACTTTTGTTGTTTTTATTTTTTAATATAGAAGGCATTTAAAGCTCCAAAATTGTAAGTACAGAATTCTCTGTGTCCCATACATTTTGGTGTGAGGTGTTCTCCTTTTTTTGTTTGTTTGTTTTTACAGATGAGTTCTCTTTGTCTTTTTTGCTGCAACAGTGTTATTAAGAGTGCACTGCTTAATCTCTTAGAAGTTGAAACTCATTTACTGCTCTTTTATGATTTATTTTGTTATTCCTAATGTTTGTGGACTGGAGAATGTGGTTTCCTTTATGACCAACTTACACACAATTTCTGTAAGTATTCGTTACAGGAAACAATGTATCTCATCTCTTTGAGTTGTGTAAGTTTCTGTTTTACAATTATTAAATCAAGTTTCTTAACGTGGTATTTTATTCTCCTATATCGTCACTTATTTTTATCTGTTATACCAGATCTGTCCGACTCTGAGATAAATATATTCGAATCTTCCACTATAATTGTATTTTTATCAGGCTCTCCTTGCATTTCAATTCATTTTCATTTGGATATAATTTATTCGGTACATGTACATTTTTGATGGTTATAACTTATTCATAAATTATGCTTTCATCACTGTACACTTTCCCTAATAATTTTTTAGTTGTTTTTACTTTAAATTCTGATATTCCAGCTTTCCTTTCGGTTGCATTTGCTTAGTGTCACTTCGCCAACCCATTATTTTCAATCTTTTTCTATCACTTATCTTTAAATATGTATAAATTATATTTAACTGGCTTTGGTTTTTAGCACCTAATGTGACAACTTCTGTTTTTAAAGGTAGAATTTAATCCATTCGTATTAAACAACAGTGGCTTCATTTAACGTTGTTTTGTTGCAACATCAATGAGGAAAAATCAACGGATTCCCGGCCGGGGCCACTGTCTGTGTGGAGTGTGCAGGTTCCGGGTCCCTCGCGGCCTTTCCCAAGGGTCTGAGGACGCTGCAGCTGCTCCTGGCTCCACCTCCTCAGGGGGTGACACCCAGGAGCAAGAAGAAAAGGGTGAGGGGCTCTCTCAGATACCTGCCTTTTTCTTCTTTTCCAGAAGCACCCAGGGGACTTCCCTTTCTGTCTCTCTGGCTAGGATGGGGTCACGCACCCGTGCCCACGCGGCAGGGGAGGCTGGAAAAGCAGGTAGCCATCGTTTCCCACCTGGGGTACCAGGTGGACCCCGCCAGCCAGGAGGACGGGAACCGGGGTGTAATAGCCGGCCAGGGCTGCCGTAACAAAATGTCACGCCGGGGGCTAAAGCCACAGAAATGTATCTCCTCACAGTTCCAGAGGCTGAAAGTCCAAGATCAAGGTGCTGGCAGGTTTGGTTTTTCCTGGGGCCTCTCTCCTTGCCTTGGCAAATGGCGACATGCCACTGTGTGCTCGCTTGGCCTCTTGCCTGTGTGCACACCCCTGGTGTCTCTCCCTCTTCTTGTAAGGTCACCAGTTCTATTGGATTAGAACGCCACCCTTCTAATCTCATTTAATCCTAATTCTCTCCTTATAGACTATCTCCAAATACAGTCGCCTTGGGGTTTCGGGCTTCCACCTGTGACTTTGGGGACACATTCAGTCTATAACAGTAGATGACCAGCATCGTCTGCCCTAATCACCAGATTGTAAGATGATTTGGGCATTTTTTTTTCTGAATTATTCAGTCTTTGTGTGTACACACACACACACACACACACACACAGCCTTGTGCTTTTCTTTATTTTCAGTTGAAGACTCTAGAGAGAGCCGAGGGCAGGCAGGGCCTCTGGCTCTCACCTTCAGCGCTGTGAACTCTCCCCGCTGTCTTCTCTATCCCAGAAAACACTCCCGCCTATCACTTAATATTGCTTACAAGGGTCTTGACTTTTAAGCAATGCGACATTCAGTGTGTATTTAAATGCCATCCATTACCATCAAATGGTGACATTTACTTCATTTGTAATTCAGAAAAAGAAAACACATATCCAAATACTGCAAAGAGACATTCAAATCAAAGATAATGGACCCAAACAATTGCCGTCCCTTGTATTTCAAGTTTGGAGAAGAGAGCTAATAAAAGATTAAAGAGAAGACCCAGGAGCCGCAGGAACAAGTTTGAGCAATCACTTGTCACTTGAGGTTAGCACAGAAGTTATTTTAACAAGATATTACTTGCAGAATTTCTACCATAAATCTTTTATTAAGTCTAAGAATCTCAGTCAAGATGTTTCCCATGTAGGGTTGTCAGAAATAATGCTCCTTCACAGCTTCCTTTAAAACCTAAGGATGAGAGATGCTAAATGCTGAACCCACTGACCTTCACATAAACCTAAGATTATCATTGATTTTCCTCTGCTTGAAGAGGCAAAATATATTTTTTGGAAGCCACTGTTAATGAGCCTGGACAAAGCCAATGCGTATTTATTCTGCACTCCTATCTGCTGGGAGCAGGAGCCCCAGGTGGGTGCAATAAACCCGGACGTGTTTTTATTGTTTTGCACCACCCTGGGCGTGAGAAGGAAAGGACAGCAGAGACAGCCTAGGCAGAGGGCAAAAAATACTGTACAATCCCAGGATCTCAGGAACCGCCACAGGCTGCGCTGACCTTTCTAATTAGGCAGGATTTCTTATTCTTACATTTCAGGAAAAAAGTCCCCACTCCCCTTGGTAGCCCTGCTCTGGCATCCTATCCGACATTCCCTCCTAGTGACATCCAATAAGCTGGTTCTGTCCATTGCAAGTGTCTGGATTCTTTTTTTATTTTTTTATTTTTTTGCATATGGACGTCCAGTTACTCCAGAAAACACTGTCTCTCTGCCATTGTATTGCCTTTGCTCCTTTGTCAAAGATCAGCTGACTGTATTCACGTGGGTCTATTCCTAGGCTCCCTATTCCGTTCCATTGACCCATTTGTCTCCTCTGTTGTCAACACCACACTCTCTGGATTACTGTGGCTTTATATCAAGTCCTGAAGTCAGGTAGCGTCCATCCTCCGATTTTGTTCTCCTTCAATGCTGTGTTGGCTGTTCTGGGTCTTTTGCTTCTCCCCATAAACCTCATAATCTGCTCGTCCATACCCACAAAATAACTTGCTGGGATTTGACGTCCACTGCAAGTGAAAAGTTCTCTCTGCCCCACTTGTTTTTTTTTTCCTTTTCCTTGCATCCTTTTCCATTGTAAGTGAAACAGGAAAGGAACAAAAGTAGGTTTGAAGAAAGTGCCGGCAGGAAGTTTTATTGGCCGGGTTGGATACCTGAAAGTTCGGCCGAGGCTGAGTCCTCAGAGGCCACTGTGTGGCTGTCAGCTTCGCTCCGAGAAAAGCCGGCCAGACTCATTGTTTATTACTGGTCAACTGCCAAGGTCATCTAATACATAAAGATTACTCTCCTGGAATTTAAGACTAATTAAAATAGAAATCCATCGGTTTAGACAATGGGGATGCTTGCGACGGAGCAGAAACAAACACGTTTAGGAAATCATATGTGTAACGTAAACAGGACACATTTAGCCTCCAGGCCTTTGGTTATTAAAAAAATACTGTTAAATAGGTTGTTCATGTTTTGATGCATGCCGATTTTTTAGGTCTTCCCAAACCCTGTAAATCAGATAATTGAAATATATGGTATATTAAGCAAGGCAATTATAAGAGGGGAAAGGATTTTTAAAATAAGCTAACAGAGATTAGGCAGGTTATAGAATGTTTATGTCATGCCACATACAGTGATTTTAAAGTATATAAAATTTTAGCAGTGCAAGTACTTATTCTGTTGGGACTAAAGCCCAAGAAGAACAAAATTGATTATCAGCTATAATATTTACTGAAATGTGCCCTCTCTTCTGCCTATTAATGCTTGTCAATTCTAAAAGCAGATACACATGATTCTTATGGGTTTCTGACATTCCTGAGACTCTAAACTAATGGATAGTTTGAGTTTTGTTCTGTTATGTTTTAACTCTTAAAAAACAAAACCTTTTGCACTTGTATTGATAATGAACACAGTTTCTCACACATTGATGGCGGGTGTAGATTGGAACAGCCTCTATGGAAGAAAATTCGGTGATATCAATCAAAATCATAAATGCACATAACCCTTGACTTAGCAGTTTTGTCTATAAGCATTTGTCCTACAGATTTTCTCATACACATGCAAAAAGATGCATGGACAGTGGTATTTGCTGAGACACGTTTGTAATAGCAAACTTGGTGTCTGTCTATAGGGAACTGGCTAAAGAAATTATTGTGTTTCTGTAAAAGGAACGCTGTGCAACCGTCTTTTAAAAACGTGAAGAGTCTCTATGTGTACAGATGGAACTATCTTGAAAACGTTCTTTCAAGTTTAAAAGAGTAAGGTATTGAAAAGTGTATATAGAGTGAAAAAATATGTATGTACAAACTTAGACTCTATCTCTGGAAAAAGTCTTAAGAAACTGGTAACAGTTGTTGACTGCAGGGAGAGGACCCAGACGGCCGGGGGTGGGAGGGGAAGAGGATCCTCCCACTAAGTAAACCTTTGAGTTTGTATGATGTGTCCATTTTACCTGTGCAAAAACTGTTCATTTGGCTAATATGATATAATTTATTTTAATTAAAATTATAATAAATTTAGTAATCTAAAAACTGAATGTAAAAGTGAAAAAAGAAAAATAATTACCACCCATATTCCCAGCACCCAGAATTAACTACTATGAACATTTGCTACATTTGCCCCCAGCTTTTTGCCTATGTTTAGTATCTTCGAAGATTATACAGCCCATATGAACCCATTATCCTTTTAAAAATATTATAAACTTCCGGATAAAGCTAAATTCTCTTGACCTTCAACTGTTCCAGATGCCCTTCCCACCTCCCCCAAAGAGACTTTCCCATAGGTTGGGCTTATCCTTGCATTTTAGGTAATACTTTACAGACCTGTCTATAGAAAGCATTTTGCACCTTTAGAATTTTATATATATGATGTCATGGAATATTCCTCATTCTCCAACTTTTATTTATTTTTTTACTACAATTACATTTTTTTAGATGTATGCATTTCATACATACAGTTCTTGCTCGTGATTGACTGTTTCAGGGTGAAAAATTCCCATCACTAATTTATCCCTAGCTCTCAAGGCATCATCAAACGCTCTCTTCGCCAGCATTTCGTTCATTTCTCCAGCACACGCGTGTAAGGCATCTGCTATGTGCAAAGTGCGTGGGGTGGGAAGTCACGGTCTCTAAGAGCCTGGGTGGGAAGGGCAGACGTGGACCTCTCCCTCCCACGGGGCGGAAAGGTACCGGCCGGGGAGAGGCTGGAAGTGCTGAGGGCTTCAGAGGAGGGCACGGGCGCTCCCGGATGGAAATAATAACAACCACCACCACCGTTTACGTGTACGTACAGTGTCCTGGGCATCGTTCCACGTGGTTTATGTAGATTTTCTCAGTTAACTTTAGCAGCAATCCTATGAGGTCGGTGTCCCATTTCGTAGATGCAGAAAACAAGCCTCCAAGAAGCTTCGGTAACTTGTGCACTGTCACATGGTAACCCGCGGTACACGGTCTCTAGTCCTTTCCAAAGCGCTACACAGGAGACATGACAGCTCTCATGCTACAGGTGAATGGCAAAGGTGCAGCCAGGTTAAAGAACTCCTCCCAACCGGGTCACACAGCCGGCGTCCCGGACCTCCTCTCCCTGAGTTCTCACTGCCTCCTGAGTCACATACGGACTCCTTCTGGCACCCACGGGCTGCACGGATCAGATCAGGCCAGCCGAGACCTGCCCAGTGGGGTCTGTCGGGGACACAGCACAGACGCGGTGCCCTGCTCTGGTCCGACACAGGCTTCCGTTGCTCTTCCTGCCTTCATGTCCCCTCACATCGCTGCTCCCTGACACCTGGGTCCCTCGTCTTATCCTTAAACTTCTTTCCTTTCTGTGTCTCTACTCACAAGGCTCATTCCCTTTGCCTTGAATTTTTCTTCCTCTCTGCCTGTGAGTTCCAGCTTCCCGACATCTTTTATTTCAATGAAATCTCAGGAGCTGTGCAACATGCTGCTGGTCGCCCCCTCCTGTTCAGGGCCACCTTTCTGCCATCCCCCGACAGCCTGCACAACCCGTGTGACTCCAGGGCTGGCTTTGTCCCCTCACACCCCAGCCCCAGCATGGGCACACCCCAACCCCGTGCGTCACAGGACCCTATACCAAGTAGCCACGCTGCTTGCTTCCAAGGCGAACACTCGATCCAAGTCAGGCCAATTAGAGTCTTTCCCAAACTTTCTCTCTCTTCGGGATCAGAAGCTGTGAGAATAACGCCAGTGTGGCTACTAGTTGCCATGCACCACATGGGAAGAGCTCACTTGGAATAAAAACAGCTAGAAACAAACAAGCCGAGAGATGACAAGAGTGACAGAACTCTGATGACATTATTGGAACCCCTGGATCCAGCCATTCCTGATCACCCCTCAGGAATTCCCAGTTACACATGTAAAAATGTTCCTTTTTTTTAGGTCTTGTTTTATAACATAGAGTCTTGAACAGTTCATACCTTAACATATAAGATATTTTATAAATTTAATTTTTATAGCATTTCCTTATAAAATAGAAATAGCAGAGCTTTATAATAATCACACAAAAATTAAGGCCAGGAGTTACGGGTGAAACTTGCAATATCAGCATCAGTCATGAATTCATTTCTATATGTTTGGTGTTTCAATAGCAAGAGAATCTTGATTCAAACAGGTAGGTAGTTCCAAATGGTAACACTTTTAAGCAGTTTACACGAATACCTCCAGATGTTAGCTGATTTCAAAAGCTTAAAAGAGGAGTAGGTCAGTTTCATGTCTGATCTGAGCCATCACAAGCGTAATACAGCTGTGTGCACCAGTGGTGTCCTGGACCAAAGCACAACGGCTCGTGAGAACGGGATGCTAATTTGTCAAGAATTTGGCACGTCAGTTCTTAAACCACTGTAGCTTGAAACCGGCCACAGTGAGAGTGGAAATTAGCAAACACTAGAAGACGGGGTGACGGGGCGAACACGGTTTTCCCTGGAGAGCTGGTTGCTAAATGTCTGGTAGCACACACCGTCTCCCATTCTCGTTCCATTTTTATCGCGATGTTACATACACATAACGAAGTGTGCAAATCTTCAGTGTTCTTTCCATAGATTTTTACAGATGTGTGCACTCAACTAATCATCACCCTAGTCAGTCTGATCAAGAAATAGGATGTTTGAGCACCCGGACACTCCCACAGCCCCTCGCCGGTCACACTCACACGCACACACGTGATCACCATTCCGACCTCTTTCCTTACAGACTAGTTTTACCCATCCTTAAACATCTTACAGATGGATGCATAGTGCGTTCTCTTTTCTGTCTGGCTTTTCTCATTCTTCATTGTGTCTGTGAGATTCATCCAAGATATTGACCATAGTGGTAATTTAATCTTTCTTTATTTCTGTGGCGCATTCCATCGCGTAAATGTGCCACAGTGTATTGATCCGTTCTCCTCTTGGTTGAAATTTTGGGTTGTTTCCAGTTTTCAAAAAAGCTGGTATGCAGCCTGAGCAAGAGTAAGACCCCATGTCTACTAATAATAGAAAGAAATTAATTGGACAACTAAAAAAATATATATAGAAAAAAATAGCTGGGCATGGTGGCGAGTGCCTGTAGTCCCAGCTACTCAGGAGGCTGAGGCAGGAGAATCGCTTGAGCCCAGGAGTTGGAGGTTGCTGTGAGCTAGGCTGACGCCACGGCACTCTAGCCCGGGCAACAGAGTGAGTCTCTGTCTCAAAAACAAACAAACAAACAAAAAAGCTGGTATGAACAGGTTGGGACATTGGTTTGGGGATTGTAAGAGCTTTTGTCTCTTGGGCGCGTGCCTGGGAACCTAACTGCTGGTCATAGTGGGTACCCTTGCTCAGCTTGAGTCTTCACCGCCAAATGGTGTTCCGCAGATGACACAAGGAGCCTCTCCCCCCAGCGATGCCTGAGCCCCTCCTGGCCCTGCATCCGCACCGCCACTGCGTTTGACAGTCTTTTCTTTCAGCCGTTTGGGGAGCATGCAATGGTGTCTAATTATAATTGCAATTTGCACTCCCTGGTGAATAATGATGCTGAGCCTCTCCTCACGTATTTATTTGCCATTTGAATGTCCTTTTTTAATGAAGCGCCTGTTCAAGTCTTTTGCCTATTTTTATTGGGTTTTCTTTTCCTTTTTGGCTGACTGAGCTCGTTACGTATTTCTGGATACAAGTCCTTTGTTGGATACACGTGTTGCCAGTATCTTCGCCAGTCTTTGGTTTGTCTTTTCACTCCTTTAATATTGTATTTTGATGAGCAGAGGTTCTTGATTTTAATGAAGTGAAATCTGGCAACCTTTTCCTCTGTGGGCAGTGCTTATGTGTGTGTGTGGGTATCTTTGCCTGACCTGTGATGATGAAGATGTTCTCCTCTGTTTTTCTTTAGGTGACATCTGTTTCTATCGTTTCAACTGCCTCCATGTTTTATCAAATGCAAGTCAGACAATGAACACTCAACGTTCACAAGTTCTAAAGCCATCGTAAGGCAGCATTATCACTGGACCAAGTTTGTCCTATGGGAACAGGTTTCGGGCAGATGCACCTGAACTTGCCTAGCCATTAACTGGGCACAGCGTGGGTTCGTGATTAGGCGTACACACCTAAATTGAGAAAAAGGTCAGCATAGAGCCAGTGTTCCTTACAGGACACATTTATTGGAAGGTCACACCTATACACATGGATGGCCCTGGGAGCCTGATTCAAAGGTCAGGCCAGATGACTGACTGGTAGCCCCAGCTGGTTAAAATTGACTATCACACATTTGAATGGACATGATGCTTGAAAAAAATTATGGCCCTAAAACGCTTATCACAAAAATAGTCTAAAGGTAAAACTTAAGGCAAACATTTGATGTACCATTGGTGATTCTGGCATGAATATCGCTGTCTTGATATTTAAATTCTATTAGAAATTTCAGGAGAACTTTGCCACTGTCATCCTCCCCTGGAAGCTCACCAAAACCCCCTGACCAGCCTGGAAACCCCACTGGTGGGAAGGCAGATGACCCACTCCCCTGACCAGTGGACAGGAGACCTGCCTTCAAGTCACAGGGAGATCTGTTGCCCTTCATTGTGATGATCTATAGAGAGTTAGAACCTTCTGTAAAACACGCAGCAGCAATCGATAGAGATGTACCGCTGCCTTCTCGACGAGTCTTTAAATATTTATGTCACTGCTTTACTTAAGTTACTCACGGAACGATATTGTATGGGGTCCTCATGCATTCAACAAAACGTTGATTAAATATCCACTACTCTGGTTAGTGTTGTGCATTAGGAAACTACACTCTCTGAGTCAGCAAACAGGCAGCAAGCAAACCAACCCCAGGCAGGACAGGATGAACTGTCGGACCGGCACAGACATACTTCTCAGCACACACACCTGCCTGGGGGAGCACAGCGCGGCAGGTGGAAAAGGAAAGGGAAGGAAGAAGCACAGACCTACTGTGTGCCATGCCAGTTATTATTTGCCCCAATCTAAGGAGAAGGGCATTGTACTAACAGAGAAACTAAACTTTTGGAGAGTTTGAATAACCTGTGCAAGATCACACCCAGCTTCTGTGTGTACAGAGGCGGGAGGTGGGGACTGGGATTCGAACCCGCATCTCTTTCACTCCTACGTCCTCCCCTTCTGAACCCATGCTGGCTGCAGTCTGGCAGCAGGGAGCAGCCACGGGAAAACTTGTTTTATGTCAGGTGCTTCCAAATGGATTGGAGTAGGCATAAGTCTGGATCTATCTGAGGAGCTTTTCTCTGTACATAGGGATCCACAGATTTCTCAGTTGCTGAATTTTATAGTTGAGGCTAGCGTTTTTGCTGATAAATGCATGTGGACAGGCTTTTCAATTTTCTTTTCGTTCCTGGAGATATTATTTAATGCATTTCTTTCATGGGTGGCAATGCACAAATCGGTTTTAATATCAATAATGTACCATTTGGAAAACATTCAACTTCTAGGCCCGCCAAAAAAGCATCCCTCCATGTCAGGGTTTATTGAATCCAATCCTAGGAGGCTGAGGGAGAGGGGAGTTCCTTAAGCAGAAGAGTAAACAGATGGTCTTTGGAAAGCGCTCGTGTTCTTAAGCACCGAATTAGTTTTGGACAGAATGGAGTCACATATGCCAACGCCGTTGGCCAGCAGAGTGGGAGCAGGGAGACATCAAAACTGTCGTGACATTCTTCAAACCTTTGGGCTTAATTTGGGTCTCAGTGATCTGATAGGAACGGTTACAAATTGCCAGGTGCCCCTCGGCTGGATAATTTAGGGAAAGAGGCGTGACTGGCAGACAGTAAGGGGAACCCAAACAGGGCGTAGAGCAGTTGAAAGCATCTGATGTTCAACGTCCTTCAGGGCCACCTCCCCTGAGGCAGGAATCAGTAGAGCCGTGATTGCCAGCTTCTGGCCTCATCGTCCAAAACGGTAACCCCCTGCTGTGGTCTGGATGCGTCCGCAGAGTTCACGAGTTGCAAACTTAGTCCCCAGTGCAACAGTGTTGGGAGGTGAGGCCTGGGGAGGTGGGGCTCCACCTTCATAAATTGATTAACATTGCTGTCAGGGGAGTGGGCTTGTTACCAAAGCAAGTTTGGCCCCCTCTTGCCCTCTCTCCTGCCATCTTGCCTCCCACCATGCAGCAAGAAGGCCCTCAAAGATGCTGGCACCTTCCACTGTACTTCCCAGCCCCAGAACCCTGAGAAATAAATTTCTCCTCTTTATAAAACACTCTATCTCTGGTATTTTGTTATAGCAGCACAAAATGGGCTAAGATAACCCCCAAGACAAGCCCACTGGCATGGCATAGGCAGGGTTCAGCTGGCTCTTCGAGGTGTAACTCTAAATTAACCTCTCCCCATCTGGCTCCTCCCCTCTCCTCCTCTCTGAGGTCCCTTCTCTCCATCTTGGGGGGTCCCTGGAACCCACCATGTTGACCTGCACATCCTCCCTGGTCCTGAGGCCCTGTCCGTGCCGCCTGCAATCTCTTATCTCTCTTACCTGGTGCTTCCATCGCCTCTCTGCAAGTCCCCACCTGAAGCACCTGTGACCTGGCTTCCTTCCCAGTGGTCTGCTAACGCTAACGCTAACGCTTCCTCAAAAAGCGCTGGGATCCTGTCACCAGTACGGAGCCTGGCACACGCCGGGTGCTCAGTAAAGATGTGGTGAATAAACAAACCAACAACCTTTCCTACAGCCCTTCTTTCTCTTTCTGCAACCGCTCCCCCGCTCTCCGCCACGTTTTTAATTTAATTTTTATTTTTTATTGAGATGAAATTCACATAAGAGGAACCATTTCTAAAGTGCACAATTCAATGGCATTTATTAATAGTACATTCCCAATTTTGTGTATCGATCACCTCTATCGGGTTCCAGAACCTTTCTTCACCCCCAAAGGAGACCCTAATCCCATTAAGCGTTCACGCCTCCTAGTCTTCTCTCCCGGGCGCTGGAAACCGTTAATCTCCTTCCTATCTCCATGGATTTGCCTCTTCTGGACATTTATGCAAATAGAACCACACAACACTTGATCTTCATGTCTGGCTCTTTCGCTCAGCGTGAGGTACTCAAGGTCCACGTGCCGTAGCACGTGTCAGGGCTTCATTCCTCCCTGCAGTGGATGATGGGCCATCGTGTGGATATACACAGCTCGTGCATGCGTTGTTTCCACCTTTTGACTGCTGTGACTAGTGCTGCTGTGAGCATGGGGGTACAAGTTTCTGTTCAAACACCTGCCTTCAATCCTTCAGGGCATGTATTTAGGAGTGGAATCGTAGAGTCACACAGCAACTCTATGCTTACCTTTTTGAGCAACCCCCAAAGCCCCTTTTGCAGCCCTAATCTGGCCCCCTGGGTCCTCACTGGTAGAGGACGTACATCTGTGCTTCTGGGAGCTGTCCACAGTCACTTCTCATTCCTAAGTCCAGAGTTGGCCCGGCGTCCCTGGCCCACTCTCTACAAGAGCAGGTCAGGAAATAAGAATATGATTGCATGCCCACCAATGAGAACACTGGGCCTGATTCTGCTCTCCTCTTGGAAAGAAGTGGTAAAAAAAAAAAAAAAAAAAAAAGGTCATAGATGAGAAGCCACTGCCAAGGAAGCCTTCTCAGGGCCTCACACACAGTCCCCAGTATCTGGGGACATTGAGATTTAACACACATCCTTGACCTCAAGTGTCTCAGGGTCCACTCCAGGGACAGAGAGTTGTTAACAACCAATGTGAACCCAGCATCTCTTGGATCCAGTGAAGGCCGTGGCTAAGCTGGGAGTAGGCTCATTAATTATTTGCCACCACCATTCAAAGCAACACATTTTAAATATTTGTTTAACAGTTAGAGGAGTAGAAGGAATTCTCTCGTTTTTTATTCATAAGAATGCATAGCTTTTCTTTATGATTGAAATAAGCAACTTATTGCATGTACTGAGCAGACTATTACAGCTTATTTGGCGCTGTCTTTACTTCAACAAATTTTTGATGCCCCAAACTGGAGAGCATCAGTCCTCATCTGTGCTAAAGAGAGTGGGGTTCTTTGTAGACATAGCAACAAAGACTCACTCAAAATGTATCTGCAAGTTCTTGTTCAAGTTTTGCTACCAACAGGACATTGCTTGCGTTGCCGTAGAAATATTTTCCTCTCTGCTTTGTTCTGTGATTTACCAAACCAGACAAGTATTGTTTGAGGAGTGGAGTCCTATCAAACTGTAAAACATGTAGATAATGAAATAAATTCCTCGTTCACATCAAATAGAATGGTGCCATGCACTATTTTGATTTAGAATTTTGAGGTCCCAAGATGCCAGCTCCAGGTAGGTGTCACTAATGGGTCTCAGGCCAGAGGGTGTGGCTCGAGGTTGCCCTGTGCCTTGCTTGTGCTTAATGCAGAATCCATCACTAGGTTGGCACCAGCAAGGAATTTTCCAACCTACTGGCTTTCTCCTTTGGTGGGAATGGACTAAGTTGCATTTGACCTGTTGGGTAAGGAGTCATATGTGGAAACCCGCCTTCACGAGACTCTGTCTGACATTGATGCCAATGATGTTTGCAGAGACGGAGCATGGTCTCCATGTACCTAACCCTCCTCCTTCCACTGTAATCAACTGTGTGATAAGTGAATAGAAAGGCTACATTTCCCAGACTCCTTTGCAGCTAGCTGAGGCTATGTTGTTAAGTTCTAGCCAATGGGATGTGAGCAGAAGTGAGGTCATGTCCTTACATGGAAGGGGCAGGTCCTCCCGGCTCCCTTTCCCCCTCCTGGTGGCCAGAATGAGGACCTGGTGTCAGCTGTCTTGCCCCATGCACACCAGGGCAACACACCAGGGATTGTGGAGCCACAGGAGAGATGACTGCCTGGAGCAGAACCCCATTCCCGCTCAGACTTCCACGTCGTGAGAAATAGAATCCTGTCTTGGGTAAGCCATGGTGTTAGGTCTCTGTCACACAGAGATGAAACCGTGTCTAATACGGATCCTTTAGAAGTTACCTGGCTGGACACCCCTCCTCCGCCTGCACGCACACGCGCGCGCACACACACACACACACACACTCTTAACCAAGGCACAGTGGAGGCACAAATGAGAGTGTGAGCAGTTCCCCTCGGGTGTTAGGACGTCTCTTCAGAGAAGGTGACATCTGAATTGGGTCTTGGAGAATGTGAGCTCAGATAACCCAAATAAGAGGGAGAAGAAACTGGGAGACTCAAGAAGGAGAAGAAGCAATCCATTCATCACTTTCTGTCATCAGTTCTGTGCACACACACACACACGCACGTGCGAGCACACTCGTCCCCAGAGGAGGCAGGAAGACGCAGGTGGCGGAGCAATTCGTGGGAGGCAGAAGAAAGCACACCTGTTTGAGTCAAACAAGGGGCTGTGGTGTCAGGACACTGATTCAGCAAGAAACAAAACCCCAACCCAAACTGGCTGAAGCACGAGGAAGTCACTGGCCCACAGGACACCAAACTTGAGGTGGTCCCGGAGTCAGGGATGGTGACTGGGCAGCCTAATGATGTCACCAAAATCCAGCGTCCTCCCTTCTGTCCGTGTTCCACCATCTTCATCAGCAGCTCCATCCCACAGCGGGTCCCCCCTGCTTATGGGACAGCTGACAGAGCATTCGGAGCAACAAGCACCTTCACTTACATTCTGAGGGAGAAAGACATCGTTGCTATCTTAGGAGTGAGCAAGAACTTTCTCAGAAGCTGCCAGTGAAAACTTCAAATCCCATTGGCTAGAATTGGGTTCCCGGTCATTGGCGAGAGGCACTTACCCCAATCCCTCTTGGGCACTTGCCCACCCTAATCGGAGTCAGTCCCTGCCCTGCCCTGCTCCCCACGGTGGGGAGTCGACCCCAATGTGCCCCTGACGTTTGCTTACAGGGACTGCAGCCAGAGTTTGGAGATAGTTCCCGTCAGACAGCTTTTCTTCTGAAACAAGAGGGAAGGTCTTCAGCTCAGAATAAAAAAAAAAAATGGAGAATCTTAAAATTTTACTTACACTTTTTTCCTCTCTTCCATTCTAACTGAAAATGGCAGCTTGGGAAGGGAGGGACTGAGAATTAAATGTGTAAACAAGGTAGGCCTCTCCTGGGGCCCCGGGAAGAGCAGGCTCACCTGGAGGTAATATTGAAGGTTAAATACAGAAAAAAATAACACAGGACACAATTATAGCTGTTCATTCTTCCGCTTAAAATGGGGAGTAAAGGTCACAAATCAAATCAAATCACCGCATTAAGTCAGGAGTCACTTGCCTCCGTGACGCCGTCCCTGTTCCATTAATTAGGCGGCCAGGACCCTGCAGAGGGCAGCGCGGAGCTAACAGGTGAGGCTCCCGCAGCCCGGGGTTAATTGCCCCACGGAAGCCGCAGGCCTACAGGGCTCTGAGCCGAGGTGGCCACGTGGCCTGAGAATCAGGCCTTCTGGTTTTCAGGGTGGTGGAAAGTCCCCTGTTTTCTAGAATGATAGTGACAGTAGAAAGTAAGTCTGAGTTTTTTATTCTGTTTTGTTTTGAGACAGAGTCTCGCTCTGTTGCCCAAGCTAGAGTGCCGTGGCGCCAGCCTGGCTCACAGCAACCTCAAACTCCTGGGCTCAAGCGATCCTCCTGCCTCAGCCTCCCGAGTAGCTGGGACTACAGGCACGTGCCACCACGCCCAGCTAATTTTTTGTATATATTTTTAATTGGCCAATTAATTTCTTTCTACTTTTAGTAGAGACAGGGTCTCACTGTTATTGGTCTTGGAACTCCTGACCTTGGGCGATCCTCCCGCCTCAGCCTCCCAGAGTGCTAGGATTACAGGCGCGTGAGCCGCCGCGCCCGGCCATAAGTTTGAGTTTTTAAATGTCTTCCTGACTTGAATAAATAAAAAGTTGACAACTCGAAGTCAGTGCCCAACATTGTGTGTTCTGGATCACACTAGACTGTGACCTCCACACAGCTGGAGCCACCAATAGAGTCTCCCCTCTCTGCAGGAGAGACTTGGTCTTTGTCCCTGTCTCTCTTCACCTAAGGGCAGGGACCCTGAAATGTTCATCTTTGTTCCCCTGAAATCTAAAATAGGTTTGGCCCATGGGCTTGTTTTATCTGAGCAAACCCTACATGCAGCTCTTCTCCAGACTAAATAATTTCACGTCCAGGACCATATAGCCAGGTCCTTATTTTCCAGCCCTTCTGCCATATTCATCCTTTGTTTTTCCTCTAAAAATTCTCCACATTTTCTTCATCACCCCTGCGGGATGTGGGTGCCCACTGAGCTGAGCCCAGCGCAGGCACATGGGGGCCCGGGCTGCCAGCGCTCCTGCTCCGAGTGCGGCTCCTTCCCCATCACCTTCGCGGCGCTCACGGTTACCCCGGGTCCTTCCCTGGTCTAGTTTCCACTTAGCTTCCCAGACACCTTCTTCTCAAGGCTCGTGAGCAGCCCCAGCCCCCCGACTAGCTCCATCGGCGTCTGATCCTCTCTCCTGCCGGGTATCCCAGCCGTCTCGACTACAAGGCGAAGCCACCTGAAGTGCAAGTCTGCTTTCCACGGCAGTTTCCTTAACGTGCTGGCGTAGGTCGTCTCTGTGTTTGAAACCGCTCTAATCACCCAAGAAGATGTTATAGAGAAGGTGTCATTTGTTTCCAATCCATATCAAGGTGAGACACTTGTGGGCTCTGGACTTACTGCCCCTCCATCTGACACCTGTCACCTGTCAGCCCCGCCCCTCTGGAAACCACACTTCTTTCATTAATCTTAATTCCACACCTGGCAAACAAAGGCCTTTCTTTGCAGCATATCTACGAAACTCAGGGTAAAGGGCAGAGGGATTAATCAGTAAATTTGATCAGCGTAGACATCTACTGTG
Source organism: Lepilemur ruficaudatus (assembly GCA_963574885.1). Taxonomy (NCBI): domain Eukaryota; kingdom Metazoa; phylum Chordata; class Mammalia; order Primates; family Lepilemuridae; genus Lepilemur; species Lepilemur ruficaudatus. The sequence continues at coordinate 37,860 of CAUYRT010088644.1, forward strand.
AATCACTAAATCCAGAACCAGTATGCGACACAAATCTGAGGGTTGCGGCAGTGTCTTACGGAGTAGCAGCTGAGCTGGTCAGAGTCCCTGGAAAACGGCCCAGGGTTTATTCCTCTTTAAGCAGCAGCAACAGCCTTGTGGTTGAATTTGACTTGAGATGAGTCGATGCTGGGTTGACAGCGCATGAGATGGTGTTAAGGAAGTGTTAGGATGCAGTCTAAGCCCTCCTTGTCTTCAAAACTCATGCAAGTTGATGCAAAGAGAAGTTGCTCCAAATCTCCACCAATATGACGGATGACGACGTCCTCTGGCAGGTGCCAAATCCTGTCCTCCCGCCCTGGACCACTCCAGAAAACACACTTGATTTCAACACAAGGTGTTGATCCTCTTGCCCAAAACAAGAAATTGCATTTTGTTTTAGAAAATGACGAACTTACTTACTTTTTTTAAAAAGTGCGATAAGCGCTCCTGTACGCTTTACCTGTATTTATCGAGTGTTAACATTCCGCCACATCTGTGTGCACTCGCTCTCGCTCTATCATGTGTCTGCAATGGATTTTGGTTTTTTGCTGCACTAATTAAGAATAAGTTGCAGAATTGTGACCTGTCACCCCTAAATAATTCAGCATTAATTTCATGAGAACAAAGACATCCTCTTTTGTAACCACAGTATAATTATCAAATTCAGGAAACTTAACCTTGACGCCATGCTATTATCATAGAGTCCACGTGTAGACTCCCAGTTGTCCCAGGAATGTCCCGTGAAGCAATGTTTTTCTGACTCAGGATCCAACTTTCAAACACGTATTGCATTGCCTGTGTGGCTCTAGTTTCTGTCACTCTGGGCCAGATGAGCAGCCTGTCTGCCTTTCCTGACGCTGGCAGCTTCGAAGAGTACAGGCCAGTTGTTTTGTAGCATGTTCCTCAACTGGAATTTTTTGGACTAGATGAGATTCAAGCCAAGCATTTGGGGCAGAACCAGGACACAAGTACCACCGGGTCCTCAGTACACGATCTAGTTCATCCCCTTGCAGCGATGTTGGCTCTGACCACTTGGTTAAGGCTCTATCTGCCAATTCCCCACCGCAAAGGTACTTTAACAAAAAACCTTTATGATCAATAAATAATGTGTGGGAAAGCACTTTGAGACCTCAATGCAAAGTACTCAGCTAAGCGGTGGAAAGGATAAGCACGAAGTCAAAAGCGTCCCAATCGCCCCCGTGGTGACGTTCCGTCCGGTGGGAGACACAGACAAACACCTCCCTGCGATGCAACCTCCTCCAGTCCTCTGGGGAAGGAAGCAGGAAGTGAACAAATTCACGAACTTCTTATAACACAAAGCCAAACAAAATTAACAATATGGTGGGGTGCTAGTTAACTGCAGGTTACCAAGAGACCAAACATTTAATTTCAAATGTAACGCTCGAGAAAAGCTTCCCGGGAGCATGAGGCAAATCTCCTGCAGTTATCACACGCCACAGAAGAAAAGGCGCAAATGAACAGCAGACACCTGGAAAGATGCTCGAGCTCATCAGTAGTCAGGGAAACACATGTTAAAATGATGAGTTTTTAGCTCTTCATAGAGTCAAAAAATAAAAATGTTGATCACACCCAGTGCCGGCAAGGGTTCAGGAAAGCTGCTGGAGCATGAACTGTTAGGTCTTTGGAAAGGAATCTTGCAGAGGTAGTTAACATTTTAAACATCAACACACTTTGACCCAGGTCTCTATTTGAATTACTCCCTGAGATCAAAAAAGAGCCTAAAATCCAAGCGTAAGTGGTAGAATTTTCATCAACAGCAAGAAAAGTTCAAGAAATGTCACAATCTTTTATCTTTCTAGGTGAAATTTAATCTTGTCAGAGACCTCCATGGACTGAGTTGCAGATGATTCAATCCCACTCGTTTTGGGAGTTTTGCCCCCTTCCTAGAGCCACCGCAGGCCTAAGAGGTCTAGCGTTATCCAGAACATTCCTAGAAGAACCATTGGTTCTCAAACCATGTTGGCCTCCATGTTGGCAGCTCACGGGTTCAGGAGAGAGAGCAGTTCCTCTGCGTCTGTGCTGGAGTGCAAGGGGCTTTATCTGACCAGCCCCTCCTTCCCCCACAGGGCCTGCCACCCCAGGGAGTCTGAGGATTGGGGTCCAGGTTCCAGCACAAAACTTTTGCCCTTTCCCAATGTCAGAGGAAGCCCCCAAATGCCTCCACTTCCCTAAAAATGTGCTTCCTCTGTTCCCACAAATACTCCAAACTAAAGCTCCCTCCTCATCCCACAAAAGCCTGCAGAGGAGGCCCCTTTGCCAGGCCACACCAAGGCTGCCAACAATATTTCTTGTTTAAGTGATGGAGACTACCTAGACTGAACTCCTTGAGGGTGGGGGATGTGTCCTTTATCTTGGCACCAGCCAAGCATGGGGTCTGGCAAATTGTAGATCCTCGGTCAGTATTTGAAGAATAAAGAAAGAAACAAAAGGATGCATGGAAGGATGGATGAGTGCATGGTCAGAGTAGATGTACGGATGGCGATGATGGGTGGGTGGGTGGATGTCTAGGTAGGTGACTTGGTGCGTGGATGACTAGATGGGTGCATAGGTATTTGGGTAGATGGGTACATGGTTAGATTATGGATGGGTAGATGGGTTGATGGATGGGTGGGTATTGGGGTGGCTGATGAATGGGTGGATGGATGGATGATGGATGATGGATGAGTGGACAGGTAGATAAGTGGATGAATGGGTGGGTGGATAGGTGGGTGGATGGATGGATAACTGGAAGCAGACATGATTTAAAAGTCTTCAGGCTGGGCACAATGGCTCACTCCTGTAGTCCCAGCTACTCAGGAGGCTGAGGCAAGAGGAGGGCTTGAGCCCAGGAGTTCAAGGCTGTAGTGAGCTATGATTGCTCCATTGCACTCCAGCCTGGGCAACAGATTGAGACCCTGGCTCTTAAAAAAAAAAAGTCTCAGGGCACACTATTTTCAACAAGGCCAGAACAAGGATTTCTTTCTCTTCCCCAACCCCATTAGAGTAAGCAGTGATCCAGTTAAAGCCCGCTTGGCAATGGCCAACCTATTGTGTCACTTCCTTCCCTGAGGTCTAGACCATTGGCTTTGGGGCTCCAAAGGATCCTGAGGGGGTCTGGGGCTCCCTTATGCTCTGAGCAGCTCACAATAGACCTCACCCAGGCCATGCTTCAATGACAACAAGCTGCTCCCTGGAGCAAGACAGGTGAGATGCATTTGTCGGATGAATAAAGGAATCTATCAACCAAAATGTAGAAAATAAATCACCCCTAATTCCGCTATCCAGAAACAGAGTAATATTAATAGTTACCAATTTTGTATATAATTTTCCATTATTTTAAATTAGCAAATATATATTTTCAATATGAAATGGATCATGCTGTTATATACTACCCTTTAGTCAGCTTTTCTCTGCAACAATGTACTTTGAATGGTTTCCTTTTTATTTAATATTCTTCAAAAACGTAATATGCCATTACATAAATGCACCGTAATTTGTTGGACCAACCTCCTCCTCTTGTTTCCAATTGTTCATTATTATAAGCTCTGCTGTGACGGACTTTACAACTCTATTTTTACAAACGTCTAGAAGTATTTCTCTAGAATAAATCCCTGTAAACAGGGATTTATTACAGCAGTTATTACAACTGCTCCATCAAAGGATGTGCAGAACCCTAAGGCTTCTCTTGGGAGTGGCCAGATTGTCCTTAGAAAGATGGTGCTAAACCACACTCCTACCAACAGAGCAAGAGAATCCGTGCATCTGGCACGCTAACCTGGTCTGGTTTCTAAACAAACACACACGCAAGTTGCATTTTGATCTGGCCGTATTTTGCACGATGCAAGAACCTTCAGGCTGCCCAGTCCGTACTACCCTATTCACTCGCTACACATTTTGAGAACAATTTTTATTTCTAAAAAGAAAAGACACTCCCAGTGCTCAGAATCCCATCACAAAGGGCCTGCTGCCTCATTAAGAACAATAATGTTCTGCACACAATGATGCTTGTGTGTGAGTAGGAAGAGCAGCAAGGCGAAGGCACCAACGCCCGCTCCCAGATACGTCTGCACCACGGGTATCTAAAGACGGAGCTGGCCAGGGCACTGAGGCAGCTCCTAGGAGAAGCCTTTGGCACTCCAAGCAGTTTTACCCATTTCTTATTTCTAATAAATGATCTCCACCATAAAAAGTAGTCATTTCCTTATTAAAGAAAATTGAAGAAATAGAAAGAATGGGGGCGGGGTACTCACTCCCGGGAAACAATGGGTGTAAGGCCTCACTGTGTTTCCTTCCAGGCTTTCTGTGTCTGTGTACAGGTTATTTCTTTTGTGTGATTGTAACAACATGGCAATGCAGCAAGGTGTCCTATTTTCTTTTTACCTACCAATACATTATAATCATTTTTAAAAATTTTATTATAGGCCAGGCGTGGTGGCTCATACCTGTAATCCTAGCAATCTGGGAGGCCGAGGCAGGTGAATTGTTTGAGCTCAGGAATTCGAGACCAGCCTGAGCAAGAGCAAGACCCCGTCTCTGCTAAAAAACAAATAGAAAGAAATTAGCTGGACAACTAAAAATATATAGAAAAAAATTAGCTGGGCATGGTGGCACATACCTGTAGTCCCAGCTACTCAGGAGGCAGAGGCAGGAGGATTGCTTGAGCCCAGGAGTCTGAGGTTGCTGTGAGCTAGGCTGATGCCACGGCACTCTAGCTTGGGCGACAGAACGAGACTCTGTCTCAAAAAAATAAAAATCTTATTATAAACTCCCAATAAACTTAATTTTAGCAAGTGGGTAATATTCCTTCCAGCGGACGGGACCTAGCTTAACCATTTCCCCTGCTGGACACGAAAGTTACATGCAGTGTTATTAACAACGGCCTGGCGATAAGCAACTTTGTGCATAAAACGTTGGCACCTGTCCATGTCTATTATTATCTCTTGCTTTAAACGCATATGACCGTAAGTGATGAATTCATTTAGAAGGAAAAAAAGGCATATTTAAGAGATGCTGATCCCTGTGGCAATCAAATGAAGACTATAAATTGGTCACCTGTAGCTCTTCTCACCACGTCAGGCGTGGGGTATTTTTCAGTAGGATTTTGCCAAAATCAAAGGCCCAGTGCTGCAGGTTGAAGTATTTCCTGCAGACTTGCACCCGGAATCCCACCGCTCTCTCCAAACACACAGTGCCGCCACCGGAGTGCCGGGGACTTGGCTTCCACGAGAGCTTGTAGGGATGCAATTAGAAGAAAAAAACACGTATACTCTATTTTTATTTTGCAGCAGCTCCTCAGTCCTGCTATTTGACGTCTCTGGCCATTTTGACTTTCAGATAAACCAGCATCGTCCTTCTGATGACACTCATGGCTTCGTCTCTCTGTTGCTTCTCCCGTTTGTTTTCATGCCTTTCTCCCTGATTGGTGAAAAGTACATTACGGCAGCTTCCTGAGATGTGAGTACTTGGGATGTAAATTTTTTGAGATGTTTTGAGTTCTACCCTCGGATTTGATTCATAGTTAAACCGGGTAGAATTCAGGATTGAAAATTATTTTCCATCCATATTTTGAAGACATTGCTCGTTGCCTTTTAGCTTCCAGGGCTGCCTCCAGGCTGAGGAGTCCGAAGCCTGTCTGACCCCTCATCCTCCGAACGTGACTGCTCTCGTGTGTGTTGGGCTGTGTTTTATCTCTTTTCTCTCTGACCCCGCGTTGCGTGTTTGTCCTCAGGGCCGTGACATTTCATTATGTGGCTCTATTTTGATTCCTTGTAAGTTCAGGAGCCCTTTCGATCTAAAACCTGTGTCTTCTCATTTGGGGGATTTTTCTTGAATTATTTCATTTATTATTTTCTCATTTCTATTTTCTCTCGTCCTACTTTCTGAACTGGTCCACTGATTTTCTAATCCTTTTTGTTTGTCTGTTTGTTTTCCATCCCTTGATCTTTTTGTTCAATTCTGTGAGATTCCTCAACTTTATCTTTCAACCCTTACTTTGAGTCTTTCACTTCCAGCAAACTATTAATCTGCAAGCAATCTGTTCTTACTGGCTAGCTTTTAATAATTGATTTACAGGAGTTCTTTGTATAATCTGAATAGAAGCCCTTTGTCTAATGCATGGATTGCAAATATCCAGCCCCCCTCCGCAGCTGACCTTTTCATTCTCTAAATGGTGTCTTCGTAGGAGCAGAAATTCTAAATTTTAATGAACGCCAACTAATTAATTTTTATTTTGTAATTATTGCTTTTATTATCTTGCTTAAGAAATTTTTGCCTACCTCAAGGTCATGACAATATTCTCCTATGTTTTCTGCTAGGGGCTTTATTATTAATATTATACCTTTTACATTTAGATCTTAAATTGGTTTTTGTGTGTGATGTGCAGTAGTGGTCAATGTCCTCTGATAGTTTGTTTTGGTCTCTTTCTTTCATTTTAGAGACTGTCTGGTAATACTCAGTCCTTTTCTCATGTTTAAATGTGAGGAATTTGAAACCTGGCTGGAAACTCCAAGGGTGCAGGTAGGAAATGACAACTATGAACTTCCCTGTAAATTCACCTGGAAAACCTGCACATTAGCATCTCCACAATTGTTTCCTCTTGTGCTGCGCAAAGTCCCTAAGGAAGGTTTCTTCAGTCTCCAGCCTGGACATCAGCATTCCAAAAGTCTGGGGGGCGGTTAGCAGCCAACGAGCAGAGTTCCCATAGCCTGTCGGGTTTGCTAAGTCTTTGCCCAACCTCGACTGCATCTGACGTCCCAGTGCAGACTTGCTTGGTTTTCCCTCCTCCAGAGAACGATGTCCACACGTATGCATGGTGCAGAGGTGAGGGGAGCCGCCCCGTGCCCAGCCCACAGAGGAGGGGAGGAGACCTGGGGGTCCGACTGTCTGTGAAGCAACTCTCAGCTTCCCTGAGACTCACCTGGTGCCGCCCACTCCTGCGTGTTTTCAGGATTCAGCTGCGTACGTTGAGTTGATTTTCCATTTTCTCAACCACCAGCTGGGGACTCAGCCCTCCCAAAGCTGCTAAGGCAGTTACCACTCGCCCATCTGCTTCTCAGACTCCAGATTGTGCTGCTGCTCCCCTCTCGTGTTCTTGAGAGTTTATGCCTTTTTTTAAAAAAGTCTCCTTACTGTAGTGGGGGGTGGAGGAGCAAAATTAGTGTGTTCAATCTGCCGTCTTTACCTGGAAGTTAAGGAATGGGCTCCTTTTAAAAAAAAAAAAAAAGTATAAACTTTTTCTTTAGAAAAAGAAAGCAATTAACAATGTGTATCAAGAAACTTAGAAACGTTCGTGCCCTTTCATTTCACTTCTAGACTTCTAGGAATTGATCCCAAAGAAATCCTCAGAAACAGGGACTCAAGTTTTTATGCTGGCGTTCATCACAGTGTTATTTATAAGGCAAAAACCTGAAAACAGACTAAATGTTCGACAATGTAGAACTAGTTTAGAAAATGGTGGTATATCCACAAGATAAAATATTAATCATTAAATATAATATATATGAAGAATACTTAATGACAGGGGAAATGTTCACAATGTACTCGGTAAGTGATAGAGGACATAAGACTACATTTCATCCCAGTTCTGGAGAAGAAGAAGGAAGCAGAGATGAGTAGACAGAAGTGCAACCAAAGGAGGAGGAGGAAACGCAGGAGCACCAAAACTGTAGCCGTAGTTACCTTGGAACATTTATTTTTGCTATAATCAGAAAAGCATAACTGTTTCAGAATTAAACATAGGGTCTCGCCTTCTTTCAGCCATCTTGTCATCCGTGCCTCTCCCTAAACTCGCGACTTGCTCATGCGGCTCCCTGGCGCAACTCAGGAAGTCCCCCTGCCCGCAACGGGCTTCCCTTCTAATTCCCAGGCAGCCTTCGGTGCCAGCTCCCACGGCGCCTCCTCCCAGGTGGCTCCGCACTCCAGGTTGACGAGGCAAACATGCACCACGCTCCTGCTCCTAAGCCCTGTGTACATGTCTTTTTTTTTTTTTTTTTTGAGACATAGTCTCTCTTTGTTGCCCGGGCTAGAGTGCCATGGCATCAGCCCAGCTCACAGCAACCTCAAACTCTTGGGCTCAGGTGATCTTCCTGCCTCAGCCTCCCGAGTAGGTGGGACTATAGGCATGAGCCACCATGCCTGGCTAATTTTTTCTATATATTTTTAGTTGGCCAATTAATTTCTTTCTATTATTAGTAGAGACAGGGTCTCGCTCTTGGTCAGGCTGGTTTTGAACTCCTGATCTTGAGTGATCCACCCACCTTGGCCTCCCAGAGTGCTAGGATTACAGGCATGAGCCACCGCGCCTGACCCCCGTGTACATGTCTTTGTGATCATGCTTTCACACCGTAACAGCCAGTGGTTTTGCTTCCTGTGAACTTCTGGAGGGGGAGGCCCGGCCTGGTCACTGCTGCATCCCTGCCAGAGCAGAGTCGCTAATGGTCGTCAAGGTGTTTGAAGGAGCAGAGTTGATGGGAATAAAGGAATGGGGTGAGTCACATTTTCACGGACCGTCTTTCAGGGCCAAGTTGTGAGTTAATCTCGCTCTCCCAGCTCCCCATGACTGCAAAAAGCCTAAACTGCTGGACCTACAACGCCAAACCCAAGATATCTGTGCTCCTCTGTGCCGCCTACCCAAACGACAGGTAAAAGGTTTAAGAGGAAATAATCTGCAAACACCGCAGATCGGCCTCAGAGAGAAATGGCAAAGCCCGCGGGCCACAGCTGCAGTTGACAAGCGCAGCTCAAAGCGCAGGGCTCTGTAATAATTATCATTATTTAACGCGCTCCGCCAGGAAGCATTACAGGAACAAGGCTTGAAATTACAGCCAAACGATTCCCCCTTCTCCCCAATCCACACCCGCGAGCCCCAGCGGCGCGGGAAGGGCTGGGAACGCGGTAATTATTTCTAACTCTCTCCCAGCCCCAAAATACCATCTTGTCACATGGCTTGTCATTTTTGTACGGCTCTGTCTATCATAACTTGTCATATTTCCCCAGCGTTTATTGCAGTTCTCGTGAAGCACATGTTTTCCTGGTGGAATAATGGCTTCTGCTGGAAGAGTGTAAAAGCCACTGAAACTTCCTCCGGTCCTTGCTCCTGCCCTGGCTGGCTTGGGAACAGTTCTCTCCAGTGTGACATGGGACTATGCTGCCAGGATGTGAGCTTTCCATAGTGCAGGGGACGCGTGGACAGCCCTGCCCTGAGCCCCGCACCTCCAGCCGGTGTGCGGCACCTGACACCCTGGAGGTCACCCTCAAGGGCAGAGGGAAACCTGTCCCCACCGACAACCAGGTGTGGGCCAGACTCTTCAACCAGGTGGGTGTCAGTGGTGGACTCCGGCGTGCTTCGGAGCCAACCAGCTCCCAGTCCCTCTCCTTGCGCGGAGTCACTTTGCCGCGGGATTGTGCGTGGGAACCGCCTTCCCCACGCAAGCCTCCGGGGCTGGGCCAGGCTGAGGGCAAAGCCTGGCGGGAGACCAGCACCTGGAGCCAACACAGAACCCAGCATTCCCGCCACGCGCCGATCCCACCCAGCAGCTTTCCTCGTGCCCGCCTGCCTCCACGCTGGTCTCCAGCCTTCCGGCTGAGTCCAGATGCTTCTTCCGGAGATTCGCTCTCGCTAGGCCCACAGCACCCTGGCCACCTTCTTCCCAGGGCCCTCGGAGGCTGCTGAGAAGTCCTGAGCCGCGGGGTGGCCGTAATGAAAACTTTTGCTCCTGGAGCACACCTGTAGCCCCAGCCCCTCCTGGAGTCCCCACGTCTCCCCCCTTTGCCAGCCCCTCCCTTAGCTCCCCCCACCATCGAAGCTTGGCTCATCAGTGGCATGTGGTCCACTGGCCAAGGTCACCCCATCCCGCCAGTGGGTCTTATTCAAGCTGCGTCCATGGACTAGAATGGTTGTCCCACCCTAAGAGGCCAGCAGTGGGGTCACCTGCCCCACAGGGCCTTCCCCTCAGACCCCCGAGGGACCCCTCCCCCACAGCACTTCGCAGGCACCCTCAGGACACGCGGTATGTTTCATCTTGTGTTACAGCCACGTCTATACATGTCCCGTAAACTTCCCGACAGGGTGACGAGTCGGCAAACTACTAGAGACACCAGCGTCTCCCCAGGATTGCTCCATGCTGATGTGCAGCAATGCTCTGTCTCCACGGACAGGCTCAGCCGAGCCCTGGCACGGTCCCCGAAACCAGCCAGACCTGTCCACCCCTCCTGCAGGGTGACCTCTGTGAGGACGCGTGCCCCTCTCACTCTCTGTCTCTTCAGACCTGGGCTCCCATTAAATGTCAAGTCCAGCAGCCCATCTTGATCGGAAAGGGCATGCTTTCACTGGCATTAACAACATCTTATTAAAAAGATGGACAGATCCAATAATAGAGAGTTAGGAAGTGGTTTAGGCTCAGAGTCTGCACCCGGGAGATAGTGCCACTTTCCACAGAAAGGACTTGGCTGAGCTTTCAACCTCTTCCGTCCCCCACCACAACACACACACACGTGCACACACACAAAAAACACACATATATGCATGCACAAATAAACACACATGCACATACACACATGCGTATATACATGCATGTATAAACACATGTGCACACACACATACACTTGCATGTATACATGCACATATAAACACACGTGCACACACACAGATGTGCACACAGCCTGCACCCAGCTGCGGCTCAGCAGGACCCGCTGCTCCTATCGCACACCCCTGCCTCCTGCCCTGTGCCACTCCTGGGCCCCATCTGAAACACCCTCGTCCCTTCTCCACCCAGCAACATTCTTTCAGTCCTTCAAGGCCCTGTTAAAACCTACCACCACCAAGAAGCCTTCCCAGCCATCCCTAATCTAAGTGAGTCTCACCCCCTTTCTCTTGGTGCCTTTTACAGCCCTTTGATGGCACTTGCCAGCCTCCCGCCCCCATCTACAGGGACTGGTGTATGTGTCAGTGCCTGCTACAGGCCATAATTTCCTCATCTGCAAAATGGGTATAACCACAGCCATTGGATTATTGTGAGAATTCAGTGAGTGAATATATGCAAAGCACTTAAACGGGCACCTGGCACGTGGCAGGTGTCCTATGGGTTAACTGGGCGCCCACCATGAGCCAGGTGCCTCACCTTTTTGTTCTCATTCAGCTCCATCAACCAGTCTCAATTACCTTTAGAGATGTGGAAACTGAGGCACACAGAGGTCAAGCACTTGCCCCAAGGTCATCGAGTCACTAAGTAGAGTCAGAGGACTGAGACCATCCCTGACTCACCCACGGCCAGGCCTGAGTGGGTTCCTTTTTGGATGTTGAGGAAGAAAATCACCTTTCTCTGAAAAGAAATCCCCTCGATTTAGGAACTGACATCACAGCTTAGCAGAGTTCCCAGTAAACTCTCAGCACTTGCTGGACCAGTCTGGTCCCCCCATTTGAGCTCCCACCACAGACTGCAAGCAGGTGCTGGTGCAAGATGGCAGCAGGGCAAGGGGCAGGAGGTGAAGATCAGCCTGGCTAATTGAAAGCACTGTGGTACTTTCCAGAGCAGGGCTCGGGTGGCCTTTTTCTACAGCAGGAGGCCTTTTCCAGGGAGTGGTGCTCATGAAGCAATCGCCCACCTTTCCGGAATGTCGGTGCTAAGTCCAGGACACCCCTGCCCGCAGCACCCACTGCCAGGCACTTCACACTCTATGCAGCACCCAGAGCCAAAGGGTCTGCTATCAAATTCACCTTTTTATTCTTCTCCGTAGTGACAACATCCAGGACAGGTTTGTCTGGAAGCCTCAAGAAGCTGCTTTGCCTGCATCCTCTCAGTGGACAGATGGACCCAGGCAGGTTTCAAGGATGTGTTAGTGTCCCCCAGGGCCAGCTTGGCAGGTTGTCTGGATACACGGCTGTTGGCCCAGTGGGATCCTGCTCCCCTTCTGTACAGACTGCAGACAGCCTGACACAGGAGCCTCACGTGTGCTCTGCATGATCACCGGCTCTTCATGTTACAAGGACTTTTGTATTTGCAGATCCGGGGCCAAAGGACGGGAATGGGAAAGCCGCCGTCCGTCCCCACTCGGCGCTATTGCTATTTGCAAACTAGAACATGGCAGTATCCTGAGACACCGTCAGACTCGCCCCTGACGTGTGGTCCTCACTGCCATGGGAACAAGGGATGTCACAGTCGCCAGCCTCTAAGCAGACACACTGTCCAGGCAGCAGGACCTCCCCAGCCAGTCAGGCTGCCATGGGGACAGTGGCTCAGTGTCCATGTGACAAGACAGCTTCGAACTTGACTGTTCTGATTTGTTGTTTCTATTCCAAAAACTAACACACAGGTTCTCCGTTTCCCTCTCTCTCACACACCCGCACACAGGCATACACACGCGTGCACACACAGAAACATCATTTCTTAGGCCAATATTTCTTAGCAGCTTCTTCATACAGGTTGTTACCAAAGAGTAGAGTTACGATTTAAAATACAAGGCCTCCAGTTCAGTCCGAATTTCAGGTAAACAATAAACAATGTTTTAGTCTAAGTATATCCCAAGTATCACACGGGACAGATCTCTGCTCACCTGCGTGGATCATGGTGGGGTTGTGGACTCTCTGCTCCCAGGGTGCTGCTGCTCGTAGCTGGGACGTGGGCCCGAGCAGCACTGGAAGTGTTAGGAGGTGAACCAGGCGGTCTAGATCCCAGCCAGCCTGGAGGGAAAAGTGGGGGCTTGTCTGGGGAGAGCCAGGGCTGAGAACCTCCAGCCCCGATGTCCTTGCACCAAGTGTTCTACAGGTCCCAGGGACACAGCCCAATCACCTACACTCGTTCATGCTTTCCCAGATGCATTCACTCTAAACACACACTACATACAATCTGCATGGGATGCACAGTGAGTTTGGGAGGAATGACACACTGTAAAATCCAAGTCAGAAACGGTTGGTGCATTAGACGATGCTGTTCCAGTGCCATTCAGGGTGCTGTTCCCGTGCCACGTAGATCTGAATACTGAGGGATCACAGGCAGCTGGGGGGAAGCTGGGAGGCCTTCTTGGAAGAGGAGCCATTGTATTCATTTGACAACAGCATTCCCGGAGCACCTGTCCTGTGGCTCTCTACCTGCTGTAAGCCCTGGGCTACTAGGTCCCCACTCTTACGGAGATTACATAATAGTAGGAGTGAGGTCAGAGGCAGACAGCAAATGAGCCGACAAGTACATGGAAGGGACGCTTTGCAGAGCGTAATAAGTGGAGCCAGTGAAAGTGTCCTGGGCCTTGACGAACGTGTAGCACCTTGGAGAAGAGGAGGATGGGGCACTCTCAGCAGAGTGTAGCAAGGGGACAGTTTCAGCAGGAGCACAGAGGCAGGAAAAGGAGAGAAGACTGGGAGGGGGATATGGGGCTGGAGTGAGCTTGCATGCCGGGCTGAGCAGTGAGCATTTTACCCAGTGGGCAGCAGGGAGCCAGGGCAGGTTGTTGAGCAGGGGAGTAGCACAAGGAGAACCAGAACAGCAGGGCAGCAAGGTGGGCGACTGGAGGTGGGGAGACGCACAGGAGGGCGCTGTGATGAGGGGTGACCACTGGGAGCAGTGTGGGGCCATCTGAATGGGAGGAGAGGCTTCCAGAGATGTAAAGACCAGGCAAGTGAACCAGTGCGGGGGGGGGGGGGCACGCCACCTGACTCACGGGCAGGAGCCCCCTCGAGGCCAGGGTGGGGCTCCGTGTGGATGGGAGGAAGAGGCACGAGGGTCTCGGCACAGTGAGGAGACACATCTCGGGGTGCTCAGACCCAGCTTTCTCCAGAACCTGTCCCAGAGCATTGAGGGGACCGCATGCCCACCCCCTAGACCACCCTGCTGCAACAACACAACCCTCACAATCGCTCAGTCAGTGTGCCCGGGAGTGGGGAATGCAAGAGGAAGATCACCAAGAGGTGCGCTAGTCTCCCCCAATTCATTCATTTGACAGGTATTTGCTGAGCGATGACCCGCCCGGATGGAATGCCGTCCGCACGCCAGACATCCCGTACATCTTCACCGATCCACACCCCCGCGCGTGCTACAGGAAACGGAGTTTCGAGGCCACCAGGTGAGTGCATCCAGGTCCATCTGGTTCTGGCACACTTAATCAGTGTTCCTCATACCTCTTAGTTTTTTATTGTGTTTTGTTCAAGAAAAACGCCTGCCTGCCTCTGTACACTCTCCAAGTCTATCTAGATAAAGGTTTCAAACTAGAAGAAGAAAACTGTCAGTCAGGCAGTCAGCAGACAGCTCCTGAATGCCAGCTGCACATCAGGTCCAGGGGATGACCTGCTGGGGACACCTCCAAAGGTGAGTAAGACCTGTCACCTCCCGACGGAGTTCACGTCCAGAGGGGAACAGCAGTGAGGACTAGCAATCCAAAGTGCCCGAGCCCCACAGGTGGCTCGTGGGCCACCATCCCGGTCCTGGACTTATCCTCTAAACTATCTGCAAGGTTGGAATAAAAATACCAAGTGTGTGATCTTTAAACCCACATGCCGCACGCACAGTAGATGGCACACCCATCCACACGCGCACACAAAAGTCAAAAGCAACACTTCCCGTTGCAATGAGCGTCGCGCTGTTTTCACACCTCTGTTCGGTTCTTTCTCGTGGCAGCCTGTGGTTTTCCTATTGTCTCTCCTCTCACCTCCCTCCTTTCCCCTGTTTCCCTGATATGACAGCCCCTGAGAAGAGCGCTGGCACAGTCAGGCTGGCTGAGAGGTATCATTAGAAGCGCACTGATATTATTGAAGACGGGGCTCATTAAAACAAAATAATAAAGATCCAGATGATAGTGGAGAAAGCAGGTTGTCTGGGTGCCACCGCACAAAATACTTCATTAGCGTTCCTAATTAATACCAACAACTGTCACGAAATAAAAATATCACACCCCTTAAGATCTGCCTGCCTATCAGGCGCTGTTGCAGTTGAAAAGCCCCCGTGTCTGTTTCACTGTGATCCCTTTCTGAAATAATTGGTGTGGTTTGATTGATAATGTGGATTCCTCTTTAAAGGAAAACACACTATTTTTCATAATCAGAGCTGGAATGCATAAGGAGCAGGCGGGTGATGCCTTCAGCACCGGGTCTGTCAAAGCGCACGGTTATTTCCATATTGATGCAAACTAAGATATTACGCGCCCTCATTACGTTGACGCGGCACATCTTTCAACAGTCAGCTCCAAATCATACAATCCTTGCAAACAAAATTACCTTCATTTTCTCCTTTGGTTCAGCGGAGCTAGCAGTTAAAATGTGCCCTAACAAGCTAATCAACTAATTTTTAGAATATGTTGGAACCGTTTAATATTCTAAAAGAAAACAAGAAAAAGTTGCTAATGGGTCCACAGGCATAAACAGAAATAAATAGACAACGGGTTCATTGAGCATTAGCATACTTAAGTTTGAGCCAGTCACGGCGGAATTCATTTTGCAAGTCAAAAAAGCAGTATCTATTTGTATCCATAAGCCAAACAACCTCATTTAGTCGGTACATACTTGAGCAGATAACCTTGGCGGGAAGGTAACAAGGAGAAAGGATTCTTCTGAAGAGTGAAGTGTTCTCTGGGGCGGTGGGAGGCAGCTCGGGGAGGGGCTGAGCTTTGCAGCCGGGGGTCGGCTGCCTGGCTCTGCCACGAAGAAATGCTAAGCTGTGTCTGGGGGGGGGTTCAAGAGCTCAGAGGGACCCCAAAGCCAAGTGCCTCCCAGGGAGGTGACAAATGGCTCTTTCTATGGTAGCCATCAGAGAAGGAGCCCAAGAACACCTGTCGAGTGCCCACACCTGGGGTGGCCCCAGACAGATTGAGAGGAGTGAGCAGGCCCAAAAAAACTGGGGTTTGAGTCCCAGAGCCACTGTGACCTCAGCAGGTGTTGGGCTTTGGGCAGGTGTGTCTCAGTGTCCTCCATGGAAAGGGGAAGACGGGGAGAAGGGCTCCCCTGCACAGGGCACAAGGGCTTGGTACATGGCAAGCCCCACTTGGGTGTCAGCTGTTGTCTCCCACTCCTGCTCCCTTGGGACCCGAATACCTGCTCTCCAGGCAAGCCTGACTCCCCTCCTGCCCCCAACCGTGCCCATGGGGTCCCACCTTCCTGCCTCTGTTCACATGTGCCCCCTCACCACCTTCCACCGCCCAAATCCTGCCCATCCTCATCTTCGAGACCCTTCTCTAAGAGCCTGACCCCCCTCCCAAGCCTTCCCTATCCCCACTTGACACATCCGCCAGTGGGCACAGTCCCCTCTGACTTTGAAGCTGGTGTAGCCTTTTCATCAAGATCAAACGAACGACTGTCTCCACTGAGCCTGGAGGGTGGGGACAGAGTCTTGTTCCTTTGGGGTCAACGCTGGACGTGGTGCCTGGCACATCACGGATGCTCAGCTCACATTTGCCAGATGAGCTGGCAGATGAGTGGATGAACAGACAGACGCTGGATGGACGAACGGACAGTACTTTACCTACATTGGCATCAGGGTCCTTCCTGCGGTGCTCATTGGCTGGCGGCCGTCGGTGTGTGTATTTTCAGCCCTCGGCACACTGCACTGTCCTCAGGAGGCCCCTGCCACCCTGCCCTGTCTGCACATTTGGTTCCCTGGGCCTAGCCTGCCCCGTGTGCCACTGAGTACCTAACGCTACTGGAATGCATGGCATACCAGTGGCATCACCTGTGTGCAGGGAGATATGCCACATTTTTAACAACCTGTGCGGCACTGATATGGACAATGGGACAGAGGCTGGCAGATGTGCCAGGTATACTGGCTACGTTCCCGCCTGGGGGGGGTTGCATGTGACCCCTCCAAAATTCGGGCACTGCCAATGTTATAGTATGAAAAGGGGGGGGACTTTAAGAGCTGTTCAGGTCATTGAGGGGCCCCCCATGGGATTAAGCTCCTTGTAAAAGAGGCCCCACACAGCATTCAGTGGCCTTGCTTCGCCACCTTCTGCCATGCACGGACACAGAGGGGAAGCCCTGACCAGATGCTGGCGCCTTGATCTTGGGCTTTCCAGCCCCCAGAACTATGAGAAAATAAATTTCTGTATAAACTACCCAGTCCCAGGGATTCTATTATAGCAGCAAAAAGCAAACTAAGACAAAAACTGGCACCAGGAATAGCTTCTCTGTGTCCCCATCACTGAGACCCTGCCCAGGCCCAGGGTCAGGCTTATCTCTCCGTCCCTGGCACAGTACCTGGCGCAAAGTAAGTGTCACTCAGCAGAGGCTGGATGGAGCTGCCCCGCTGCCCCAGGCTGGCCAGGTCACACAGAGAAGCTGGTTGAGTCTGCCTCTGCCCCTGCCCCTCCTGTGGGTGCAGCCCCCAAGGCCACCTCCTAGAACCACACAGCAAGCACTGCTTGTCCTTGCCCAACTTCAGTAGACAGTGAAGAACAAGGGCTGGCATTTTTCATTCTGACACAGATCCCAAAAGCTATTAAACAACGAAAAACTAAGTTGAAATACAACTTGCTCCTTATCTTCCCTGAGACCTTACCATGGCTCTCGACATAGGACCCAGGTGCAGGAGCGTGGCCACACCTCCCCTCTGCGCAGCATCTTGCTGATTCCCCAGCACCCGCATGTACGCTACCCCATTGGCCTCATCGCTCTTCACGCCAGACCTGGCACTAGGCGCTGTCACCCCCACTTTTCGGGTGGGCAGAGCTGATGCTCCTGGAGATCGAGTGACTTGGCCAAGCACTTTGCCAGCAAGAGCTGGGGCCGGGACTGGAACCCAGGTCTTGAGCTCCTGAGCATTTGTGCTTTTCTGCGGCCCATGGTGCTTCTCCAAAATCTGTGAAACCCACTCATCACTTAGCAAATAGCTCCCAAATATCTACTTGATGCCAAGCCATGCTCTGAGAACCAAGGGGGGAGAAAGAGCCCCGAAGGCAGGAAGGAGCCTGACGCGTTCAAAGAGAGAGGGCCAGGCGTCGCTGGAGCAGGGATCACGCAGAGATAGGAGATGAGTAATGGGTAGGAATCCAAGTTGACTTTCAGATCAGAGGACTTTTAGGAGATTTGCATAATTTATTTTCTTTTGAAAGCTGTCATCTAAATTTATAAATACAGCCATGAATTTTCCCCTTTTGAAGAAAACCAATAGGCATAAATTGCTAACCCCAAACCTCCCGTCAAGGAGAAGTAAGAACATCATGCATTGGCTTGAAAAAGGAATGTTCAAAGCTTATCACTGCAACCCCAATTTAAGAAAGTGTTTGTTTTACATAAATGCACTTTTAAAGCTATGTAGATACTCATTTCTAACAATCAGATTGGGAAAGATGAAAAAGAATGAGGATGCAACCTTGGCAAGGAGGGAACCTGGCAGGGGTCAGGAGACGGGGCTGCTATGAGGTAGACGGGAAACTGAGTCTTCCTTCGGCAATGACAGAGAGCCCTGTTTTGTCACAGCTCTGCGTACTAATAGGTAGTCACAGCGGAAACCCCGAGACATCATTTAGGAGGTAGAATTCAATTCCGTTTACTCACCTGGCTAAGGCAGGGAGGTGTCAACCTATTTTCACTTTCCTGATTTCTTAAAAACATTTCAAAAAATAGAAGGTATTTAAAGGGCCAGTTTTCTAGAAAGGGAGACATAAGAAGTGGTTGTAAATAGTCCCTCTAAAATTGCATTTAGAGGTCAGAAGGCGGCAGAAGGGGCGTTAGCCGGAGCACCAGCACGTGCACTTCCAGGTGTTACGGCAACGAAACCGTGCAATGTTGCAGACGCAGAAAACATACATGTCAGTGGTGCTGGCTTGCTCCTTCCTTTGTGCAGACATGACCTCATATACCCGCGTGTGAAGGGGTTGTCATGGAAACGATAGCTCACCCTCTGGACCTGTGAAACAAAATGGCCCCAGGCATCTGAGCCACCAGCTGGGTGGGTGAACGCAGAAACTGGGCAGCGGCCAGCACGTGCCCTCAGTGCCCACGCCCTCCCTGGGCCACCCTGGGTGAGGTGCTGGAGTAGGGGGTGGGAGGGCGAGGGAGACCAGCCTCGGCCCTCAAGAGGCTCCCAGTACAGACAGAGCCAGGGAAGTGCAAGTCACTCCACCCTAGGGGAAGAGGCAAGGGGCAGGACAGGCGGGGAGCAGAATCTGGGGAGTCAATGACATCTGACTGCAGAGATCAGGGAAGCCTTTTTCAAGGATGTGGACTTCCAGCCGGGTGCTGAGGGAAGGGTGGACTCTGCACAGAACAGTCCAGGCAGAGGGCCCTGCGTTCAGAACCGTGTTGAAGGGCAGTGGAGCGTGTGCGAGAGAGAAGCAGATTTGCAGTACCAGTAACCAGCCTCAGTATAAAAACGGCACAGGTTTTTGTCTAGCTGATAAGATTCTTTGCAGAGAAAATAATTTCTTAAAAATGCTGGTTGTAGTTTTTGAAGGGCTACCACGTGCAGTTCGATTTGAAAGCTTCTGGTGCTGAATGTTTCTAGCTGCTTTAGTGGTTCCTTTCACATCTTGACTCGTGCAGGGTGGCAGACTCCTAGGAATTAGCATCAGTAGGAGATTTGGAGCTTTTTACAATGTTGCATTTGAAGTTTTTTTTAATTATGTAATAAAGTTAAAGTCCAGATCGGGGTTGGGACAGGGTGTTATTACAAGATTAATGAGTTGGTTATAGAAAGAGAAGCTCAGTTGCCACAGTGAGGCTCAAGCCCTGCCCACATGTCCCGGCCATGGGACAGCAGCTGTCCATCCCGTGCCTGGCTGTAAAATGGAGATGCTCATAGTGACCCTCCCTTACAGGCTCTAAGGCCACGCACCTGCCATTCTGAAACTGTCATTCCAGGTGAATGGAAGAGAGTTGAACTTGATCCGTGCTGCAGGTCGGTGAGATTGTGGGCCTGGCTACCAGGTAAACCAAGATGAAAAGAAACAGGTCTGCTCCAGCCACGTCCACCTGGGGGGCATGGTCAGGCGGGGTTGCCCCGTGGTGAGTTTCAAGCTGGGTTGTGTGGTTCGAGGGCAACCTGGAACAAGTCTCATTCACTTTGGTCTTTGGGTCCCATTTGGGACCTCCAAATTTTTGCTGCAGGAGATGAAAAAAATATCGTGCTCTGACAGTCAAGGGAGACAACTGTAAGAATCCCAACTGAACTTGCCCGGGGCCGGTGTGGCTGGCCCCCACATACTCCCAGAACTCATCAAATAGCCACTGGACCAGACCAACTGAACAGCGGCTGCAAACTCACCAAGGACCCTCACCCTGAGGCATTGTGGCTGCTTTGCTCAAAATATACTTATTGGCTCTGGCATTCTGTCTTGTTTATTAATTAGTTAATATTTTCAAAGTGCTTTGTTGATGAAGAGTGCTATTTAAGAGCCAAGTTTTTATGGTTATTTCTTCTGTTATTTATGTAATGCCACACAGACATTGCTACACAGCCCTGGGATGATGGTGTACTTTAAACAAAGAACAAATTCCTGCCCCAGCAGAGTTGGAAGATTCCAGCACAATAGCAAAAACAAAACAAAGCCAAATACCAGCAAAATGGGGCACAGATGAACCAGACC
>CAUYRT010088646.1:0-25733 GCA_963574885.1 Lepilemur ruficaudatus
CTGCCCGGGCTAGAGTGAGTGCCGTGGCATCAGCCTCGCTCACAGCAACCTCAAACTCCTGGGCTCAAGCGATCCTCCTGCCTCAGCCTCCCAAGTAGCTGGGACTACAGGCATGCGCCACCATGCCTGGCTAATTTTTTCTATATATTTTTAGTTTTCCAATTAATTTCTTTCTATTTATAGCAGAGATGGGGTCTCGCTCTTGCTCAGGCTGGTCTCAAACTCCTGACCTTGAGCGATCCGCCCGCCTCGGCCTCCCAGAGTGCTAGGATTACAGGCGTGAGCCACGACGCCCGGCCTAAAGACAATTTTTAAGTGAGGGCATAATTAAGGTCTCATGCAGATATGAAATGAAGACATGTCAAAGATTTTATTTAACTTATAAATTAATCTGGGTGTGGT
Source organism: Lepilemur ruficaudatus (assembly GCA_963574885.1). Taxonomy (NCBI): domain Eukaryota; kingdom Metazoa; phylum Chordata; class Mammalia; order Primates; family Lepilemuridae; genus Lepilemur; species Lepilemur ruficaudatus. The sequence goes on from CAUYRT010088646.1 coordinate 403, forward strand.
GGTGAGTACCTACAGTACTAGCTACTAGAGAGGCTAAGGTGTGAGGATCACTTGAGCCCAGGAGTTTGAGGTTACAGTGAGCTATGATTGCACCACTCCAGCCAGGGAGACAGAGCTACACCCTGTCTCTTAAAAAAAAAAATCAAAAGTTAAAAAAAAATTAACATTGGGCCGGGCGCAGTGGCTCACGCCTGTAATCCTAGCACCCTGGGAGGCTGAGGCGGGCGTATTGCTCAAGGTCAGGAGTTCGAAACCAGCCTGAGCAAGAGTGAGACCCCATGTCTACTATAAATAGAAAGAAATTAATTGGCCAACTCAATATATATAGAAAAAATTAGCCGGGCATGGTGGTGCATGCCTGTAGTCCCAGCTACTCGGGAGGCTGAGGCAGAAGGATCACTTGAGCCCAGGAGTCTGAGGTTGCTGTGAGCCAGGCTGATGCCATGGCACTCTAGTCCGGGCAACAAAGTGAGACTCTGTCTCAAAAAAAAAAAAAAAAAAATTAACATTAATTAATCAGGGAAGCGTAAAATGTTACAAACAGTTCACAGGAGAATTCAAAAAAATCACACACACACACACAGAGGCAGATAAGGAACGCTGAAATGAATTTATAAATAGATGCAGAACAGGTAGATCCACTAGGCAGTAATCAGCCGCATTCTACCAGGGACAACTAATTTGCATTTCTACCAATAAGAGGAATTTTCGTTAATGTCAGTTTTCTACAACTCTGCAAGTTGTAGAATAGATCAAAAACAACAACAGGCACAGATAACATGGAAAGGTACCCTGGATAGAACACCCAATAATTTCTTTTTTCTCGTACATTTCAAAGTCTTTCCCAATTTTTCAGGACGGTGACCACTGGAGGAGAAGACCCAGAGGTCTGAATAAAAATTGCAAAGGTCATTCGACCATGATGACTAACGTTTGAGAAATAAAAATAAAGTCTTAAGCCCCCAACTGATTGAACGGACCCCCTCTTGGCCAAGGGGCTCCCCAGAGAAACCCCGAAACTGAAATCCTGGCCTCGAGGGCGGGAGGGCAGGCGCCCCGGCCAGGCCCCTGCCCCAAGGCTCGCGGCCGCTGATCGCAATCGGCCGCCTGACGCAGCTGCTCGGGCTCCTGCGGTTTGGGTTTCGGCGCCGCTGCGGACCGGCATTCCTGCCCGGTAAGGGCCAACGGCGCGAGCGGTTCTGGCCAGTCCGCCGACGCGCAGCGGGGTTTCGTGTCCTCTGCTTCACCTTGTGACCTCAGAGGGCCAAAACTCCTCCCTGGGCTCATGCTGACGCTGCCACTTTCTGAACCTGGATCCCACGAAGTAGCATAGAGCTCAATTGCACACGCGCGTGCTTCTTTACTAAATATTCATGAGCCCTCCTATAGCTTTTGTTTGTTTTTGGGTTTTTTTTTTTTTTTTTTTTGAGTCTCGCTGTGTCACCCAGGCTGGAGTGCAGTGGAGTCAGCCTAGTTCATTGCAACCTCAGACTCCTGGGCTCAAGTGACCCTCCTGCTTCAGCCTCTGTGTAGCTGGGACTACAGGCGCTCGCCACCATGCCCTGCTAATTTTTTTCTATTTTTAGTGGAGACGGGGTCTCGATCTTGCTCAGTCTGGTCTGGAACTCCTGACCTCAAGCGATCCTCCCGCCTCAGCCTCCCAGAGAGCTAGGATTATAGGCGTGAGCCACCGCGCCCGGCTCTATAGCTTGTTAAATATGTATATTTGGCCACCGGCTCAGCATAAACTCCTATTTCCTGCACCCTCCCCTCCACATACCTGCTCCAGGCTTTCGGAGGCCGTCCTGTCGTCCACCCCGCAGGCTGCTACCCTCTATGAGAAATAAAGCTCTCTTTTCCACATTTATGAATCTCATCATTCTTCAGCTGACATGTTTATGAAGACTTTATAATAACAAGGGAAAATGTTCCACATATATTACAGCACATGAAAAATCAGAATGTGGACCTATATATATTATATTTACAACCATATAAAAATACATACAATATGTTCACATGTAGCAGGCACTCTGCTGAAGACGGGTTGTATTTTCACTGCTCTATTAAAAGAATGTCAGGCCATCTCCTGGGACATAGGCTCCCTGCAGACCTCCTCTTCCTTTAAGGGACATACTTAGAATCTAGCTGCTAAGAAGGGCTGCCCCACCCCCAACCCCGCTGGAGGCGGTCAGACCCTATTGTAAGGGAAGGTGGGGGACCAGAAACCCACCAACCTTTTGTGCGCACATAAAGGAGAAGGTTTGGATGGGATGCCCAGAAACCTGTTGGAAGTCGCTCTTGGGGGGCGGGGTGGAAAATTTGTAGCTGTATGGTCCAAGAAGGAAGTAGAACAAGCCCAATAAATTTTAAGGGCTGAAAACCCCCAGGCAAGAAAGAGACAGTAGTTAGTGGTCTGAGCCAATCCTGACATCGTTCTGGGGGGAAGGGGGAGGCTTGGAGGGGAGAGGCTGGTGGGGCCTAAGAGGGCTGGGCACTAAGAATGAAGCCCTGGGAACTGGGGAAGGACTCGGGATTAGCGGTGCCTGGAGTGGATTTCCTCCTCCCAGGGATCTCACGAGCCTTGGTGGGAATGCGCAGGGGCAGCAAAGAGTGACACCTTGTGGTGGCGGAGAGCAATGGCAGAAACAGCCGCAGCCCGGGGCTCGGGACGTCTGGGCTTTTCTCCAACGGGTGTGAATGCCCACAGGGCTCCTTCGAGAATTGCATAAGCCCCAGGTTCCTGGGCAATCCCAGAGAACGGGCAGGTCCAAATGAAGGTGATTGGGTAAAGGCTATAGCTAGTTTTAGTTTTATAAATTTGGGGAAAAATTTTAAATGCATCCTGATTATTGTGGTACAGTTCATATTGGCCGCACTTACATGCACAGAAAAAAGTATGAAAGGAAACCCATCACGACGGTAACACAGGTTATATTTGGGTACTGAGATTATGCATTATTTTTATAATCTTTTCAAAAGTTTCTGTATTTTTCAAAATTTCAACATAAGCATATATTGCTTTGCTTTTTTTAATGAAAACATTTTTAAAAGAAATGACACAAACACTCCTCAATTCCATTATTTTTTAAAAAAAATAAATCCACACACATAACAAAAGGAAGTAAAAAACTCTCCCTCCTGTTTTCCAGTCTCCCACTGAAGCTAATTGCCATTCATATTTTCTCGGGTATGCAACAAGAAAAACTTATTAGGTATCTCTCAGAATATATATGAAATGTCTCTTTCCATTATGTTTTTTTCACAAAATGTACCATGCCATATGCACACCACTTTGTACCGTGCTTTTTTCACCCATCTGAAGAGCTTTCTCAATGTTTTAAAAATAGCTAAACAGAACTCTGAGATATAGATGTTCTAAGCATTTTTTAATCTAGGCCTCTGTCTGTAAACATTTAAATTATTTCTATTTTTTGTTATAAATATTGTTGCAATAAACATTCTTGTACATATCTTGGAATATTTTTATGATCATATCTGTAAGATATATTCCTTGCAATAGAATTCCTGGATCATCCTCTAAAAACGACTGCACCAATTTATACTACCACCAACAGTATGAGAATGAATTATTTTCCTATCAACATCATTGTATTATCAAACTTTAAAATTTTTGCCCAAACCCAAAACTATAGGTGGAATGTGGTATCTATATTTGTTTTGTTTTTTGAGACAGAGTCTCACTCTGTTGCCCAGGCTAGAGTGCCATGGTGTCAGCCTAGCTCACAGCAACCTCCAACTCCTGGGCTCAAGCGATCCTCCCGAGTAGCTGGGACTACAGCCATGCGTCACCATGCCCTGCTAATTTTTTCTCTATATATTTTTAGTTGGCCAATTAATTTCTTTCTATTTTTAGTAGAGGGGGTCTCGCTCTTGCTTAGGCTGCTTTCAAACCCCTGACCTTGTGTGACCCACCCGCCTCAGCCTCCCAGGGTGCTAGGATTACAGGCGTGAGCCACCGTGCCTGGCCTATGTTTGTTTTGATTTGTATTTTAAATATTCTTAGTGAGGTTAAGCTTTCTGGGGCAGGGGCAGTGCAGAGTTCACAGGCACGGTCATGGCAGACTACAGCCTAGAACTCCTGGCCTCAGGGGATCCTTCCCCCTCAGCCTCTCCCCAACCATGCCCAGCAAGTTGAGGTTTTTTCCCCCACTCTGTTTTGTGACCTGCCTATCCTTATCCTTTGCTCATTTTTTCTATCGTTGGTCTTTTTCATGCTCATTTGTATAAACTCATAGTAAATTAGAAATTCAGCCCTTTGTCACATGTCACAAATATTTTCCCCACTTTGTCATTTACCCTTTGACTTCCATTTATGGTCTTTTATGCTATGCAAACATTTTTAGTTTTGTGGGTTCAAATGTATCTTTATTTTTCTTACTGATTTTTGAATGCATTAGTTTTTTAATTTAAAAAAATTTAAGTTGCTTATGTGGTGTTTGTGAAGCAGATCAAACACACAACAGTAAAAGCCCATTAGGAGCACAGTCTTGGGCACCAAACCACCCCCTAAGGATGTTTCAATCTCCAGGCTCAGTAAATCTCATAGTTGGGGACTTCAACATCTGTACTAGGAGGAGCACAGGATCAGCAGTCTGGTTTGACGAGCCAGTTAGGGAACTTGTCTTGAAGCCACTTTTGCTTACCAAATGCACTGCTTTTACTGAAAGGTTACAAGATTTATTTTTCTTTCCAACGCTCAACTATTTGAGGGATAATTTTCTTCCTATTAATATAAACCAAACAGCCTAGGGACTATAAATATATATGTACATGTGTGTGTGTTTTAATTTTTTCCCTCTCCTTTTTTTTTCTTCCTATCTTTTATACTTAGTCTTCACTTGTAATAGCTTAGGGAACATTGAAGATTATGGAGATAAATCCCCTCTAAAACACACCCTGTCCCAAGCGACCCCGGTACCACCCTTGCCTCTGTGTCTTGGCAAGAACCACCTCACACTGGGGCCGCCTCCCAGTCATTTTGTGCAGCCCAGAGCACCCTTGTGTCTTCCCACAAACATCCTTGAATAGAGCAGTTCAGAATAGGGCATGGGAACTTGTCAGAGGTTGTAAATCCATTTTCCTCCCTCCTCTTGGCAGAAAAGGGCTGGAACAGGGCCTGGGGTGTCCAATCCCGGAGCAGCCCAGGCCAGCACAGGACAAGTTAGAGAAAAGCCAGCATCCTCTGAGGAGCAATACAAGATCCAAAGCCCCAAAGCTAAAGGGCCTCCCTGTGCCACACTGTTAATGCAAACTGGTAATAAAAAACAGAAAAGATACTGGCCTTAGGGGATGAAAAATTCCATCATATATATAAAAAAGTTCCACTCTAGCTATTGTTTTTACCCCGGCATGTGCCATGTGATACTTAATTTCACAATTGTTCACTGACACTTCCTTGGACTGAATTTAATTCTTTCTTTAAAAGAAATGTTTTCCTGATCCTGTTTCCAGTCTCTCTTTCTGTCTGGGCATTCTTAGGATGAGCATCCCTTTAGTTTTTATCTTCTCCTTAGGCCAGTCTTACAATATCCTACAACACTGTCCATTTTAATGGTCTTTTTCCTGTCACATTTAGTGACCCAGGGTCTTTGGCATAACTAACAAAAACAAGACACACCCTGGGTACAACCAGAAGAGACTCCTTTTTTACTCTGACACTGAGGAAGTAGATTGGATTAAGTAGATGGGGGTCTTAGGTAGGAGGAGGTACTTCCCGCATTCTCAGGGCCCAAAGACCCCTCTGCTTCAATGCCTGGGCCTTATCTGCTCAGGGGTCATTATTCCTGATCGTGACACATTATTATGGAAAGCAGGTTCTCTCCACCCCGACCCTCATCATTTTTCATTAACTCTAGATGAGCAAAGGGCCCCTGAAGGCCTTAGGCTGAGCATTCCTTGGGGTGAGGTCCCTTCTTGGTCAGCATCTAAAAGCCGGTAGTGACACTGTTGCTGACTGTCCATTTTTTCCTAATATGCCTTCAGTCTCCAGAGTGGAGGATCTGCCTTCATGTGGGGTATTACTAAGAAAAGCTAGGAGCCACATCAGATCCCCTCTCAGCCATGCATCCAGGGGGTATGCACGTGATTTAGTTTCAGCCAACCAGATACTCTTTCTCTGCACTTGGAAATTTGAATGAGAAAGGCAGGGCAACAGAGAAGGCTGTAGTATCACCAGAGATCATGGGGTGGGCAGGCTGGACGGTTGCTGCTAAGGGATTGTTTATTGTGGCTCTTGGGGACTTACTCTTTGTTGCAAGCCTGATCTTTCAGCTCTCATCTACTCTGTGACATCCCTGACAGTCTTTCAACAAGTCCCTTTGACTTAAGTTAGCCAGAGTAGTTCTCTGAAGCTTGTAACCAAGAATGCTCCCTGGGAGAACAGAGCTCCCTCACCCCTGTGGTTTGGCCAATGGAGAAAGAAATCACCTGGAGGAGCAACCTTGAACTTGGCTGTATTTTTAGGCTTGCCTCACTGTCCCAAGATGGTCTTAGGGTACTTTCTCAGTAAGACCATCATGCCATGAGTTAGTCTTAAATGTGACTTGCTCTCTGTCTCACCTAGGATAGTTGACATTGGCCAGGAACAGCTTCCCAGAATCAGGCAAAGGGAAGAGAGGGCTGGCTCCAGGACTCTGCAGTGACAAGCCAGTGCCAGTTCTTGTGGTCAAGGGTTGACTTGGGATACGGGCAGAAGTAAACGGACTCTTGGGCTGCTGGAAAGTTTCAGCTGTGCAGTCCCCTCCCCTAATCCTTTCCTTTTTGTGTAAATTTCCATTCCTGGTAAGGATGGACAAGTGGAGAAACAAATCTTTGTTGATACAATGTCATCCCCCAAATCATCATCCTCAATCATTTCGTGGATCTTTCTCTCTAGGAATGGTGACCACTGGAGGGGTGGTGGCCGGGAATTCTGCATCCAGGCGCTTAGCGCAGACTTCTCAGGCTGGCCGAGAGGTGGTGCTGTTTGCATGTGGTCAGTTAGGGCTAATGAATTAAGATGCTACCAGGGTGCTATTGGATGATAGGATTCACCAGCAGAACTTCACTTTGCATCTTTGTATTTGGATTAAAGTGGTTAATTAGTGAAAAACAGGTGAATTTCAAATAATCTTTGGAGTGATGCAGAGGGCTTTCTAACACAAAACTCAGAAACTATAAAAAGACGATATTAACAAATTTGACAGCAGAAAATTTTTATTTATTCATGAAAGAATGAATGAATGACATAATCTCGCTCTGTAGTCCAGGCTAGAGTGCTGTGACGTCAGCATATCTCACAGCAACCTCAAACTCCTGGGCTCAAGTGATCCTCCTGCCTCAGCCTCCCAAGTAGCTGGGACTACAGACGAGTGCCACCATGCCCAGCTAATTTTTCTATTTTTTGCAGAGATAGGGTCATGAGCCACTGCGCCCAGCCAAGACAATTATCTCTTTGTCACAACAGTTGCTACTATTGCTGGTTATTAAATTTAGAAATTTGGGCCGGGCATGGTGGCTCACAACCGTAATCCTAGCACTGTGGGAGGCTGAGGCAGGAGGATCGCTTGAGCCCAGGAGTTTGAGGTTGCTGTGAGCTAGTCTGACACCACGGCACTCTAGCCCTGGCGACAGAGCGAGACTCTGTCTCAAAAAAAAAGAGAGAGATAGTTTTCTTAATATACAAAGAGCTCTCAGAGATTAATTTTAAAATGGGAAAAGGATATGAACAATTAGTTCGCAGCAAACAAGATTAAAGTCACCAATAAACATGAAACATTTCTCACTCATAAATTAATGAAAAAAATTTCAATGTAGTCATTTGATTATGTGTGCCTCCAGTAACAGCTCTGTACAAACATACACAATTAAAAGGGTGTCTTTCTCTTCATTCTTTGATTTTCCGTTTGGGTTTCCAGGCAGTTTCCCACCTGTTTTCATGCAGTGTTGGGGCAGCCTTTTCTTCAACAGCGTGACAGAGGCCAACCTCCCACTGCCCCGGCCGCTCGCCCAGGGCTAAGACTGACCGGTAAGCAACACCGCGACAAGAACTAACGTGGAGAGGAACAGGTGTGCCCGGGGCAGTGTCTGCGCCTGGGGGGCTGAGGACACGGCGGGCTCCGCAGCGCAGATGGGAGGGTAGGGAGCTCCGCGACGCAGGGGCGGGGCGACGCAGGAACAACACCACGTGCGACAACAAAGGGGTGTGCGAGGGCCGGTGCACGTGCACGGCTGCGAGCCGGGGCGAGGCGCCGAGGGGCTTGTCCTGCGCCACTCGGTTCCTGCTCGGGGTCTGCGCTCGCCGGTCGGGAGGGGGCCTCACGACATTACTTGACACGCGCTTCGCGGCTGAGAAAGACCTTCCAGTACGTCTGTCCGACTTTCACTTTGTATAGACCGGCACGCAGAGGCTTCAGAGAGGTGAAATGGCACGGCTCTGGCAACACCGGGGTCCTGACGACCAGTCCGCGCACTTTCCTGTCTCTGGCGCTCGAGCACTGCCCACGTAACTCTGCCGCCCGGACCGCGGTCTGGTCCGTGTCCGGGCGGACTACATCTCCCACAATGCCCCGGGCCCGCCCTGCCTCCCGCCGCCTGGCCGGGCGCCGTCGCCGCCAGTAGAAAAGCAGAGTTTCCAGGGGCCGTTCCCGGCAGCCAATGAGCGCGGCGGTGGGCGGGCGTCTCCCGTCCATTGTTCTCGGTGCCCCACGGGCTGGAGCCCAGGTGAATCCGTAGGGGCCGGGCCGAGCTCGGGGGCGCTTTCGCGCGCGGAGCATCCGCCAGAGCAGGACCTGGTCTCCGGAGAGGTGAGCCGGGGAGGCAGGCCTGAACCCCGCGGACCCGGGCCGGTAGCCCGAGGCCAGGGCGTAACGGGCCTGGGGCCAGCTGCCGGAAGCCCTGCTGGGGGAGGGGCGTCGGGGTCGCTGTCCGTGTCCCGCGGGCCGGGACCGCTCGGATTTACCCGCCCGGCCCCGCGAACCGACACGGACTCTTCTCCCCGGCGGAGAGCTCCGTGCGCATCCTGCCAGGAAGCGCAGTGTTTGGACTGGAAGGGACGTTCGACATCCCGCGCAGCTTCCCGGTTTCACAGATGAGGAAACCGAGGTTCGGAGGGGGCGTGTCTTGCCCCGGGTCACCGCGAATGAGCTGACGAGGCACAGTTTTCCTGGGCTCCCAAGTAGGAGAGAGTTCTGCGTTGTGTTATACCTGTTTCTTTTAATCATTTGGGCAAATGCACCTTGAGAGCTTCAGTTTTCCCATTAGCTTTTCCTTTTTCTTCTCTTTTTTAAAGCTTTTTCTACTTTTTCTTCCTCTTTTTCTTTTTGAGAGGGATTATCTGAGTCTTCATGATGTAATGAAAGCAATTTTTCATTGCTTTCACAATATTTATTTTAAGTCGTTTGCGATTCCATTGCTTTCAGTATTTTGCAGAGTTGCCCTCCAGGTCTTTTTTCCTCTGTGTGTTCATTTTTAAAGGAAATCGGGGTCGTGTTGTGTCTGTGGTTTTTCTGCCTTGTGAGTTTTGTTTGGTTTTTTTTTCCCATTATTTTCATATCAGGAGGATTATCTTAAATGATTAATGATTAATCATCTTAGTATGATTTTTTTTAATGTTTAAACGTACGGCAGAGTGTATGACTCTTAAATTTCATATGTATGCTCTTGTCTTGTGCAACCATTTGCCAAAGCAAGACATAGAAAATTTCCAGCACCTCCGAACGCTCCTTTGAGCCCCTACCCAGTCAATATCCCCCAGAGGTGGTCTTGATTATGTTAGCAAAATGTCTAATACATTCCACTGTGTGGAAGTGCTGTAGTTTATTAACCATTCCCCTGCTACTGGATTTTAAGGAGCCCACTTTTTGCGATCAAAAACAGTGCTATGGTTGCATGTCATTGCAAATAAATTTCTTTTTATGGAGATGGGGGTTTTTTTTGTTTTTTGTTTATTTGTTTGTTTTTGAGACAGGGTCTCACTCTGTTGCCTGAGTTAGAGTGCAATGGCATTATCATAGCTCACAGCAACCTCAAACTCCTGGGCTCAAGTGATCCTCTTGTCTCAGCTTCCTGAGTAGCTGAGACTAAAGATGCATGCCACCAAACTTGTCTAATTTTTTAAAAATTTTTTGTAGAGACAAGGTCTTGCTGTTGCCCAGGCTGGTTTGGAACTCTTGGCCTCAAGTGATCCTCCCAACTCAGCCTCCCAAAGTGCTAGGATTACAGACTTGAGCCATTGCACCCTGCCCAGATGGTGTTTTGTTGTTGTTTTTTTTTTTTGTTTTTTTTTTTTTTGAGACAGAGTCTCACTCTGTTGCCTGGGCTAGAGTGCTGTGGTGTCAGCCTAGCTCACAGCAACTTGAAACTCCTGGGCTCAAGCGATCCTCCTGCCTCAGCCTCCTGAGTAGCTGGGACTACAGGCATGCACCACCATGCCCGGCTAATGTTTTCTATATATTTTTTCTTAGTTGTCCAATTAATTTCTTTCTATTTTTAGTAGAGATGGGGTCTCACTCTTGCTCAGGCTGGTCTCGAACTCCTGAGCTCAAACGATCCATCTGCCTCGGCCTCCCAGAGTGCTAGGATTACAGGCATGAGCCACGGCGCCCAGCCTCAGATGGTTATTTTTTAAAGATAAATTACTGAGGGGCCAAGGCTGGATCAGAGAGTATGAACATGTTTAAAACTTTAAGCTGGGCTTGGTGGCTCATGCCTGTAATCCCAGATACTCAGGAGGCTAAGGCGGGAGGAGTTTGAGACCAGTGTGGGCAACAGAACAAGACCCTATCTCTTAAAAAAAAAAAAACCCAAAAACATACTTTAAAGTATGGTAATAATGTGGTTGAGACACTGCCTTCCTTCCAGTGAAGTTCGAAGAGCCTTGATATCCGATCCACTGCTACTCCTTAAGGTATCGCTATCTATATTTCTTAGGTGGTCACTGAGGTTAAGTGACTAAGTTGTATGTTAGGTGGTCACTTGCTCAGCAGCCAGTCTGAACTGACTTAGGGCAAGATAACTCAGTCCTGGGGTTTTTTTTTTTTTTTTTGATGATTTGCATTTCTGATACTCATTCTTTGGTCTTTTGGAAAGAACAATGCTGTATTTTTTCTATCTTTTTTACCATAAACAGAGATGTTTTTAGGAATAAGTCGTTTTTCCTTTAAGAGGGACAGGAAATGTCTGTTGACTTGCGGATATAAGGATCACTTGGTGGCCTGATGTGGGCTATTGTGACTTAGATTGCTTTTAGGACAGTCTACTAATGGATTCTGGTTCTCCTTCTTGTTTCTCAGCAGGACTACTTGTTGAGATTTGAGGAGGGAGGTGTCTTCTCAGAGAGCCTGGCTGGAGGAGACTGAGTCAATGCTTGAAGCCTGAGGGATCGCCCCAGGAACGTGGATGATGGCTGCAGAGGTGCCGAGAGTGACCACTCCCCTTAGCCCCTTGGTCCAGGTGCCTCAAGAAGAAGATGGACAGGAGGAGGAGGTCACCACTATGATCCTGGAGGATGACTCCTGGGTGCAGGAAGCCGTACTGCAGGAGGATGGCCCTGAGTCCGAGCCCTTTCCCCAGAGTGCTGGCAAGGGCAGCCCCCAGGAGGAGGCAGTGGCTGGGGGACCGCAGGGTGCACTCAGCCGCCTCCGAGAGCTCTGTCGGCGCTGGCTGAGGCCAGAGGTGCACACCAAGGAGCAGATGTTGACGGTGCTGCCAAGGGAAATTCAGGCTTGGCTACAAGAGCATAGGCCCGAAAGCAGCGAGGAGGCAGTGGCCCTGGTGGAAGACTTGACGCAGACCCTTCAGGAAAGTGGTGAGACACAGAACCTCGCAGGGAAAGGGTGGAGGAGGCACAGGTGGTATCTAGGACAGAGTGGAGGTATCTAGGACAGGGCCATCCCTCTGCTCTGCAGACAGGCAGCATATTCTTCACCCGTTTAATGCCCTCATCGTGTGCAGTGGTAGCTCTAGAACTTCCATATTGGAGGGGCTTAGAGGACTGCTCTTGCAGCAACATTTGCATACACAGGTTTTTTTAAGCCAGTCATGCATACATGGTTTTTACTTCCATGTTTGTTTGGAGTAGTGGGGGAGCTGATGGAGGTTTTGAGGGAGGGGCTATAAACCACCCCTTGGCACCTTCACTTGGATGTACAATAAACTTCTAAATAGTTCCAGCAATTATAAAAAACAATCTGATTTTCTTCAAAGTGATCATTTTTATGAAACCCAAGATAAATGGCAAATAAACCAACTAAAAACTAGGGACTTTCTGTGGTATAAAGTTATCCTGGGCTCCTAAAAGAGTAATTCAAAACTTGAGCTCTTTGCTGCCCACGTTCCTGGTCATTTTGGGTCCCTGGGTGCCCTTTACGTGCTCTGTCCATTCTGGTTTTCAGCTGGAAACTAGACCCACTCGATTGCCAAATACTTACTTTAGATCTACCTGTGCCTCTAGGGCTATTTTGGGACCCGGGCCACAGGGCAGCCTTTGTGCTGATGAGGACTGCGGAAATTCAGAGAAAGGAACGTGGAGAGGTCAGGTCAGGTCAGAGAAGGCTTCATGGAGGACATGAAACCTGAGCAGGAGGGAAGTCAAACTGGGAAAGGGCAGGGGCAGGGAGCAGGGTGTGGGGCGAAAGGAGTTGTGTTGAGCAAAGGCCCGGAAGGGCAGAGCCAGCATAGTTTATTCCTTCAGGTGACAGTGAGGAGGGCTGGCTGACTGGAGTGGAAAGTGTGTTTTTAGGAAGTGGTAGGTAGCGTTTGAGGAAGGGTGGATGAAGGCTTGAACTGAATGTCATTGGCCTAAAGTGGGGCCCAAGAGGCATGGGAGGAAGCTGAGTTTGGCAACAGGATGTAGGTTTGATTAGAGTAGGGAGAGGTTAGAGGCAGGAGAGTAGCCAGGAAGCTGCCTAGTCATCGGGCTGCAGGGATGGGGGACGGCCCCAGATTGGACACGTGTGAGGAAGAACTAAGAGTGACAGTGGCTAGCATCTCTTGAGCTCTTTCTGCGGGCCGGGAAATATGCTTAGCATCTAATATGCAAAACTCATGCAAACTTCACAGCCTGTGAAGATAAACAGGATTGTCATCACCAGAGAAGTTAAGTGACTCCGTTAAGATCATGCAGCTAGGAGGAGGCAGAACCAAGATTTGAACTTAGGTGTCTGAGGACATGGCCCATGTCCTTAAACATTTTATCACATGTGTGATGCCAAGTGACAGTTCCCAGTGGGCTGTTGGAAGGAGGGGATGCAGACAGGATTAAGACAAAGTGACTAACCCTGAGGCATGCAGCCTGGAGGATTCTGAAGACTGAGAAGCAGGCCAGGCGCAGCGGCTCATGCCCACAGTCTCAGTGCTGCGGGAGGCTGAGGGGGTGCTGGTGGGTATTGCGTGAGGCCAGTGAGCTGTGATTGCACCACTGCGCACTCCAGCCTGGGACACAGAGCAAGACCCTGCCTCTAAAAGAATAAAAAATAAATTAAAAAAGAAGACTGGAAAGGGAAGGAAGGAAAAGGAAGGTGGTGTGGGGCAGTGGTTATGACGACCTCCTGCGACTGGGACATAGGAATAAAGCTGTCCTCTGAAGAAAGGGACTGACCTTGAGGGCTCACGGTGGCAGCCCTGCACTGGTCACGTTACATGTCCATCTCTAAGAATCCTGTGAGGTGGGTGGGACTGTCATTTCCCAGATAAATGGAAATTCAGCAAGGTCACACAGCTGTCACCTGGTAGAGCCAGGATTCAAACTGTTTGCTTCCACGTGTGTTTGGGAGAGCCTAAGTTTTATTTGAAGTGAAGTACCTGATTTTCTTTGGCCCTGAAAAATAACTTTTAATTTCATTCCTCCTGTTTACAAAAACTTCTCATCCTATTTCAAAGCTTTGTTTCCTTGCCTCCTGATGGATGTGACAAATTTGTAGTGAACTTGACGATCTTCAGGTAGACACTGTGGCGGAGGCAGAGTGGTTGCGGCCGAGGAGACAGCTCTGGGCTGGTTATGTAGTTGGGAGGCACCGAGCAGGGGGTCCGGTCTCAGCGGGTGTCTGAGGTGATTACAGCCCTTCCCACCTGGCTTGTTCCAGGGCCTTTGTGCCTTTCATCTTATGCTGGACATCCGACATGGGCACGGTCCCAGACAAGTGGGTGTGTCAGTCCCCTGACTTCTGCCTTTGCAGTGGTCTTTGCCAGGCTTGGTTTGTAACCGATGCCCCCGCCCTTCCCGGTGGCTGCTCACAGGAATCGCTGCCCTTGTCTTCGTCCCTTCTCGAACATTTACTCAACTCGAGACCACTTGACCTCTATTCTGTTTGTCCAGCTTGGGACCTTTGTTCACATTCACCCGGCACAGGACATTTCAAGTCCTCATTAGGTGGTGGTTTAATGTTTGACTAATAGGAATCTCTAGGTGCTCACAAAGTATCTTATAATTCCAATTAAGATCAGACTATATTAATAGTGGCGAAGCTCATCTCTATTTGTGAATGTTTCCCAAGGACGCTGTAATCCCCATAGCCAGCCCTAATCCAGGCTCTTGGTATTTCTCACCTGAATTCTTGCAGCAGCCTCCAGACCGAATCTGCCTTTGGCCTCTTCCCTTTCATTATAGCTCTTCCTCTCCTACCAGAGTGATCGGGGCACGCTCCTACCTAAAAATCTTCATGAGTTTCACAGTGTCCACTAAATCAGGCATGACCTCTTTGTTTGGTGTGGAATCCACAGCCCCGTGTGACCTGGCCTAGACCTCCCTGGTAGCCTGGTCCCTTCCCTGGCCCCTTGCTCTAGCCTGCACTCCATTCAGACCAGATCTTGCCGTTTCTTGAACATAGCCTGTGCTTTCTAGCATTCACCTTTTGCCCCTGAATGTTTGGCTTGGAGTGGCCTTGTCTCATCTCTGTAATAAAATCCCAGCTGTCTTTTGAGTGCCCACCCTTGGAGACCCTCTTCATAAAGCTGTCCTATTCCTTCCCTATCCCCAGTTCCACACACCTGGGAGCATCTCTAATCAATCACCTTGCTAGAAGTCATCTCCCCCAGAACATTTGGACTCTGTCCTCCTCTTCTTCCCTCCCCCTTCTCTCTCGCCTCTCTTTTCCTCTCTCTCCAGTGTCATGAACCTCTGGGCCCCACCCCAGAACTACTGAATCAGAAACTTTGGGCTTGGCGCCCAGCACTCCAGGGTTTAACAAGCCCTTTAGGTGATCCTGATTCAACTCCGGTTTGAGAACCTCTGCATTAGACACCTGGTTCTCAAACTTGGGTGCACATCAGAATCACCTGGGGACCTGGCACCCACTCGAAAGGCTTCAGATTTTCTGATTTAATTGGTATGGGGTATGGCCTGGGCAAGGAATTTTTGAAAGCTTCCCAGGGAGTTCTATTATGCAGCAAGGTTTAAAGGCCGTTGCTATTAGAGCTTTGTTACTCAGAGGGTGGTCAGTGAACCAACAGCACGGGTATCACCTGGGAGTTTGTTGGACATGCAGCCTGTCAGTCTCACCCCAGCCCCACTGAAGCAGAATCTACGTTTAACAAGATCTGCAGGTGATCTGTATGCTCTTTGAGGTTTGAGAAGCACTGTCCTAGACTAGAAAGGAATAGAGGTTATTAGCTTCAAACCTACTGTCCTCCATCAGTTGAGCCAAAGAGTCACAGCTGACCTCCCCTGCCATCCTCAGCATCATGTGGCTTTTGCTGGTCACAGGCAACAGGTTGTCTGTTTTGAGCTTGCTGCCCCAGCAAAATGCTCCCTTAATGACCACGAATGAACATACACATTCATTTTTCTTAGCCAGAAAGGGAGTGGGGAGTGTTGGAGCATTGTAAAGCATTGTCTTTTTAGAGCTACAATTCTTAGCTTCAAAACAAAGTTACTTTTAGTTTACTTAAACACTTGAAAAGTATTCCAGAGAGAACTCTTAGGGAAAGGCAGCATCACTGGAAAGTGTTTGGCAGCCATTCATTTAAACAGTTCATTGTTGTTTTTTATCAGTGGTTCGTCTTTTAAGCAGCCCGAGTTCAGGTGGAACAGTACTCCAATCACTCAGCGCAGTCAGGTCTCTGCAGGCTTGCCAAGGCGGCGCTCACTGGGCCGAGGCCAGGTCAGAATGGAGTTGGGCATAACTTGTACCAGAATCACTTCTCTAGTTTAGACCAATAGCTCCAACCGCAGTCTTGAGACACAGTGGTATGTCACAGTCAGGCAGGAAGGGCTTTAGATGAATTTTGAGCTGCACACCAAAGTTTGTGACCAATTTATTTCAGTATAAATAAATTATAGCAAATTCAAGCTTATTCCCATATTGGCATCAGTTTTCCTCACATTCACTGTGATATGCTTCCTAACACAGGAGAGAAAGATGAGACCTGTGGCCAGGCAGGGGGACACGCAAGGCCCCGTGAACAGCCACAGGAACGTGCCACACACGTGCGTCCAGAGCGTGTATTGAGGGCGTGAAAACACAAGAACCACTGGTTTAGATCAAGGTACGATTGCAGCTTTTGTCTGCTGACTGATAAGGAGAGAGGGCCTGTGGCAATTCAAGAACCATTCAGTGAACAGTTTTTGGACAGTGGTCTAATCATTTTGGAAAAACAAAGATTGGATCTCTGCCTCTCAGCCTACATAGAAATACATCCCTGCTTCACAGGTTACACAAAAATAAATTGCAGATGGACTACAGATCTATACTATACAAGATCTGAAATGGCATGTAAGAAAATATTTTTGTAATCTTAGGCTGGGGAAGGACTTCATAAGCAATACAGAAATCATCAAAGCTAGATTGGACTCATGAGTACGGAAGAAAAGTCATTTACGTAAAAATACTATGCACAAAATTAAAAGACCACAGACAGAGTGGGAGGAAATAGTTGCAACAAAGCCTGGAACGTAACAGATCAAGAGTCAAAATCCTTGATTTACAAGAGCTTCTGTTAAATTCATGAGGAAAGTCAACACAGTAGAATAAAAGGTGAAAAATACAAAGTAATTTAGAAATGAAAAAAATACAAATTATAACTGTATGAAGAGATATTCTACCTTATAAATTATCAGGGAAATATCCATTAAAGTAAGATAATATTATTTTGCCTATTAAACCATCAGAAATATGAGTCATTCTAAGAATTCTCTACCTTTCTGAGCATTTAATCTTTTAAAATTAATTTTCAGAATTTTTCTAGTAGGCTGTGTGTCACTTATTTATTTAATTTTTTTTTTGAGAGACAAGATCTTTCTCTGTCACCCGGGCTGGAATAACAGTGGCATGACCATAGCTCACTGCAGCCTCGAATTCCTGGGCTCAAGTGATCTTCCCACTTTAGCCTCCCAAGTAGCTAGGACTACAGGTGCACGCCACCATGCCTGGCTAATTTTTCTATTTTTTATAGAGATGGATCTCACTTTTGCTCAGGCTGGTCTCAAACTCCTGAGCTCAAGCAATCCTCCCACCTCAGCCTCCCAAAGTGCTAGGATTACAGGCGTGAGCCACCTCACCCACCTTTATATTTTCATCTAATAGTTTGATACTGTTTTTTTTATTACATTTAAATCTTTGATCCATGTGAGATTTGTCCTAGCATGGGCCCAACTTGAATTTTTTCATGTGGCCTCACTAGTTGTTCCTGCATCGTTTATTGTATGTTGTGTCTTTCTCCATGTGTTTGAGAGCCCACCCTTATCTTGAGCTAAATTTCCGTAGTCATTATACAGATTGTCTTTTCTGTTCTACCATTCTGTCCGTGTGCCACTTAGATTAAATTCTGACTTTACATGTCTATTGAGTCTATCTGGAGTTTTTGTTTTGTGTCTTTGGGCCAATTGTCTATTAATGTTTTAACTTGAGATTTGATTGAGATTTGATAATATTTACCATCTGACAGAGATAATCCCTTTCCTCCTCTCCACTCCAGTCAATGACTTTCTTAATGTTTATTTTCGTACACTTATACTTTCGTTACGTGATTTGCCACTGTTAAATGTTATGCTTTGGATTTCTAGGTAGTTACAGATGCGGCAATCAGCAAACATATCCTGTATCCCACCTTACACCCCTCAACCTCGGTTTTGGTTAGAGTGTCATTTCTACACTATAACACTTACAAGCTCTGTAATCATCCTAATTGCCACGGTAATTGTAGTCTTTGTTCTAACGTTACATTTATTAGGCGTTCGTCCTTTAATATTCCACAAATCTGCGTGTGTTCAAAGCTCTTTGCCTGTAGGTTTTATACTTGAGGGGCAGTTTTGTTGACTGTAAAATCCTTGGCATGCATCTTCTTTTCTTGCATATCCTGTAGCTATTGCTCCTCTGGCTGCAGGCGTTGAATGTTACTGTAGGGAAATCTTGAAACCAGTTGATTTTCTTCCCTCTTATCAGGATTGACCTTTTGCTGTTGTCCAGCTGTTCACGGTTAGCCACTTGGGCTAGTTTTCCTTGGCACACAGTAGACCTTTCAAGGGTTCTTATATTTTTGCAGATTATATATTATTCTATTCCTTTTAGTTTTCTTCTTTGAGAACTCCGGTTTTATGTTTATTGATTCTCCTTTTGCCTCCCTTCTGTTTCTGTCATTCTCTTTAATCCTTTTAGCCTCTTTGTTTCCATTTCATTTGCTTTTCTGATTTTCATCCTCTTTTCCCCTTTCTGCTGTCCAATGCCCGTTTCCCATCGTGCTCCTTCCTGTCTTGTCTTTGCTTCTCAGGAAGACTTTTCCCTTCTTGCCTGAGTCCTTTCAGCTTCTATTCCATCTCTTCCTTTTGTCTCACCAAAACAAAAGCTTCAGTTTCTTTAAGTTCTACTTTATAGTATTCCTTTATAGAGGCGGTTGCTTCATTTAGCTATTTTTATGCATGGAAATGGTCACCTTTCTCAGTAATAATAATTCCCCTGATTAGT
The DNA here is from genome assembly GCA_963574885.1 of Lepilemur ruficaudatus. Lineage (NCBI taxonomy): Eukaryota > Metazoa > Chordata > Mammalia > Primates > Lepilemuridae > Lepilemur > Lepilemur ruficaudatus. Next base: position 19,302 of record CAUYRT010088646.1, read on the forward strand.
GCGTATGGGTCGAAGGCTCTCTTCTGTGCTTACAGAAACAGCCTCCTGCATATGTGGCTCTTCCGTGTGATTCCGGCTGTAGTCTCACCTCCTTTGATTCTCTCAACCAAAGAAGCCAGCCCTGGTTACCCCAGTTCCCAGGCGTACTGTTGCACATCCGGAACCTTCAGGAAGCGACTTTCTGCCTGAGCTTTCCGAGATCTGTTCCTGGGCACCCTCCCGCCCCAGTACTTTCCTTGCTTAGTCTTTTCACTTCCTTCCTCATCACGTCAACCAGTCTCTAATGTTTTGGGAAGACCCGTTGTGTATTTTGGTGTCTGTAAATTATATTTTTCCTCTGATTTCACTGAAATCAGTTTGAGTTTTTACTTGTTTTCCTTTTGCTTCTGAGTTTATACAAGAACTTACTGATTCTCATTTTAAAGTGGTGAAAAACCTTATTAGCTAATGTTATAATGCCTATTCAGAAGAGAAAAATTACTAACGTCATCAAAAAAATGTTTTTGGTCATGTTAGCTTGCTAAAAATAAATCAGGGCCTTGGCCTGGAGGTCCTTCTAGAAGAGATATGATAGCAGAGCTCTGTGCTCAAAACTTGCAAAGAAACTGTCTTGTAGGAAGTTGAGGAAGCACGGAATCCCACCCTGACCAAGCAGGAGTGTGCACTATGCCCCTCACGCCCCTGTCCAGCCCCTGGAGTATGGGCAAGCGGAGCTGGAGGGCAATTATATGAACCCACAGTTTACCAGCAGCACGCATGTTAGCATAGGCACAAAATATAATTACGTGTCTATTTGCAAGTTTAATTTTTTTTTTAAAGGCAGGGTCTTGCTTTGTTGCCCAAGTTGGAGTGCAGTGACGGGATCACAGCTCAGAGCAGCCTCAAACTGCTGGGCTCAAGTGATCTTCCTGCCTCAGCCTCCCAAGTAGCTGGGACTACAGGTGCCTGCCACCACACCCAGCTAATTTTAAAAAATTTTTTGTAGGGACAGGGTCTCAGTGTATTGCCCAGGCTTATTTGCAAGTTTAAATGTGATCTTCCATTGACTGAAGGATGAGTGGAACCCAGGCGCTGTCTGAGAATTCCCATATGTGGGAATTTACATTAACTTACAGAAACCATTATTTGTTGAATTGAAATCTCACTTAAGTCAACAGTTTATTAGCTTTAATAACAGAAATGTCACTAAAACTTTGTATAATTATTTTACTAATTGTCTTCCTGTTTTCTCAGGAGGTCCAATGTTAGGTCTTAGGAATAATCAGGCCATCATCTTCATCATTATTAATTTATTTCCATACACTCTACAGAATTTCAAAATAGGACTAGAGACACTTTACCAAAATATAACACAAGGAATTTATAGTAAGGAAGAAAATAATGAGAGGAAAACCATGAAATGAAAGTACATAAAATGCATGCTATAAAAACATCCAGTATTCTTGCTCTAAGCTCTTGTCTCCGAGATTCCAAGCAGGCAAGGCAAAGAGGGAGCCGCAGTCACGGGCATGAAGCAGACACAGATCAGTCGCTCAGAAGAGCAGCTCTTTTTGGGATTGAGGTCAAGAGAGAAATTTGTTCATCAGTCTCATCAAGAGGACATTGTGTGGTATAAACAATGTTGTCAACAACTTGTCAACAACTTCCTGGCAGCAGTAATGTTCCTGACAGCCATTAATTTTAATGACGTTTAGATTGTCAGCCAGGGCCATTAAGCCAACACACTGTTCAGCAAACACAGTTTTGCCAGGGGTCAGAACAGTGTGATCCAGGCTCAGAGCTCTCTGCTGCGCTGGCTTCAACCTACAGTGATTTTAGAGTCTCTTGTCTAAGGAAGGGGCTATATAATTCCAAGCAACGTTCCCTAATGATTTTTTTCACTCACATGTTTGCTAAGTGTAGGGCAATACAGGGTTTGACAAGTTCCTGGAAGATAGATGTGTTCTGTATTACCAAATAAAGGTCTAACAGGCTTCCACTGCAGACAAATTTGAGGGCTCTTGTAACTGCCCACCTCCTTGTTTCTAGTTATTTGTGTAGACACCTGGGTCCTTGTTGCAGGGGCTCTGTCATCTGTGTCTTACTTAAATGCCGAGTAATAAGACTGTAAATACAGATACATTTTAATGCAAGAAATCATTATTTAAGCTCCTTTTGAAAGGAGACTGAGCTTTAGGGAAATGTCTGTAGCACCAATAAAAAACTCATTAATTCACTCGTCAAATTTAGTGAGCACCTTCTAAGCATCAGGCACCATGGTGAGTATTGGGGGTTATTGTGTACCCTGTTGCAGTCCTTTAGTTAGGATTTTCAAATTCCCACCTGAATTGACCTGACCTGATTTCCTGGTGAGAAACAGGTAGACACATGGAACCCAAATCATTACGACTTTGAGATTCTGGGTGATGGGGTCAAGATGTGGAGCCTGGCAACTAAATTACGAGTTAGAATGAAACAAATCTGGTTTTTAGAAGCTTTGAGGATTTTCTAGCCTCTTTGTGTTCACTAGAGCTTTAGTTTTTGTAAATTTCCCTTTGGTTTCCTTTTCTCATGGTGACAGGGAATTGAGTAGACATTGTATGTTTTTCTTCATTGTTTCAGATTTTGAGATACAGAGTGAAAGTGGGGAGAACTCTAATCAAGACATGTTTGAGGATGTCGAGTCACATGAGTTGTTCTCAAAAATGTCTCAAGTGGAAGGCGTTCAGCAATCCGATGGGGAAAGTGACTTTGAGAGAGACTGTGGCTCTGGGGGGTGCCAGGGAAACGCCCCCGGTGAGGACCGTGGGGAGGTGCCGTCCCACGGCAGGGAGGTGAGCCAGCTCATAGGCCTTCAGGGCACCTACCTGGGCGAGAAGCCCTATGAATGTCCCCAGTGTGGGAAGACCTTCAGCCGGAAATCCCACCTAATCACGCACGAACGGACCCACACGGGAGAGAAATACTACAAATGTGACGAATGTGGGAAAAGCTTTAGTGACGGTTCAAACTTCAGTAGACACCAGACTACTCACACTGGGGAGAAACCCTATAAATGCAGGGACTGTGGGAAGAGCTTTAGCCGGAGTGCCAACCTCATCACCCACCAGAGGATCCACACGGGAGAGAAACCCTTCCAGTGTGCCGAGTGCGGCAAGAGTTTCAGCAGGAGCCCCAACCTCATCGCTCACCAGCGCACGCACACGGGAGAGAAGCCGTACTCGTGCCCGGAGTGTGGGAAGAGCTTTGGCAACCGGTCCAGCCTCAACACGCATCAGGGAATCCACACTGGAGAAAAGCCCTACGAATGCAAGGAATGCGGCGAGAGCTTCAGTTACAACTCGAACCTCATCAGACACCAGCGGATCCACACGGGAGAGAAACCGTACAAATGTACCGACTGCGGGCAGAGGTTCAGCCAGAGCTCGGCTCTCATCACCCACCGGAGAACTCACACGGGAGAGAAGCCCTATCAGTGCAGCGAGTGCGGGAAGAGCTTTAGCCGCAGCTCCAATCTGGCCACCCACCGCAGAACCCACATGGTGGAGAAGCCCTATAAGTGCGGGGTGTGCGGGAAGAGCTTCAGCCAGAGCTCCAGCCTGATCGCACACCAGGGCATGCACACGGGGGAGAAGCCCTACGAGTGCCTGACGTGCGGGGAGAGCTTCAGCTGGAGCTCCAACCTGCTCAAGCACCAGCGGATCCACACGGGAGAGAAGCCCTACAAGTGCGGCGAGTGCGGGAAGTGCTTCAGCCAGCGCTCCCAGCTGGTGGTGCACCAGCGGACCCACACGGGCGAGAAGCCCTACAAATGCCTCATGTGTGGGAAGAGCTTCAGCCGGGGCTCCATCCTGGTCATGCACCAGAGGGCCCACTTGGGAGACAAGCCCTACAGGTGTCCCGAATGCGGGAAAGGCTTCAGCTGGAATTCGGTTCTCATCATACATCAGCGAATCCACACAGGCGAGAAGCCCTACAAATGCCCCGAGTGTGGCAAAGGGTTCAGCAATAGCTCCAATTTTATTACCCATCAGAGAACTCATATGAAAGAGAAACTGTACTGAAGGGGCAAAGAGGGAAAGTGAGGGGACTGGCTGGAGAAGGAATTGCCACACTGCCCCGAATAGTGATGTCCCTTTAAAAGAGCCATTCTTCCCCAGTGCTCTTTGGGGTTTTTGCCAGAATCTCACCTTTGCTCGTCGTCATTTCTAGAACCCTGTCATCTTAGTGGTTGGAGTCAAGCCCCACACACGGTCAAGAACAGCATGTAGGAGCGGAAGGTCTGGAAAGTTGGGTCTTTTTTGGTGACATTTCATAGCTTGATTGGCCTCTCTCTCTTGATTCCTCTGTGCCTCAGTTTCCTCTTTGGTGAAATGGGGAGGAAATATTTCTCCATGTGGATTGGAAGATAGTGTGGCCCACAACATGGGCTGAGTCCTCAGATAAACACTGGAAATCCATTAGTGTGGTTCTGGTTGTTTTGCTGCCATTTTGTTGGGCTTAGGTGCCTTCACCCCAAGCTGCTAGCATCCAGGGCCCCTTGTCCAAGTTAGAATCTGCTCTTCCTGGCTTTGGTGTCTTGGGCTTTGGTTTCAGGTAAAGATGGAAGGGCTTTACCTGCAGGCTTTACCTCCAATTCTCAGTCACCTGTGTAAAGGTAAAGCCCCTTTCTATTTCTAGAAAGTATCAGGAGCACAGAAACATGAGGTATGGCTGGGACCCAGTGTCCTTCCCATAATAAGAGATGGACAGGGCCTGCTGGGAAAGGTACACATTGAGATTTACCTGCTTGCTTTTGCCTCTGCTTACTGTCCTGTGGTAAGTCGGTTGCCAGGGGGAACACACTTGTTCTTGTGGGGTTTTGTGTTTGGAGTGTGTAGTGGAGTCTGAGACCCCCAGCTGCCTACCCATAGTGGATGGTCGTTTCTGTCTCGCCAGGAGTGCAACAGTCCTGCATGCTATGGGGGGGCGTGTCTTTACCCCCACAGATACGTAGCCCCATAATCATTTCTAAATTACTCTATGCACTTGTTATTTCCCTGTTCTTATATTTTTCATTTTATATATGCAGACCTTGAATTCTGCCTGGTAGCTTTTGTATACTGAGAACATTATTTTAAGGAAGTGCTGATTTTGAGGACATTATCTGTCGAGAGATTTGGGCTTGAATCAGGAGTCTGTCCTATAGATGTCACCCTTGATCTTGGGATACTACCAGGGCTTTGTTCTTGGGATCCTCTAGCCTGGAGACAGAGAAGATGGGAAGGATTACAGGTGAAGGGGTTTGTTATGAGGGACGAGGAGAGTAGATGAGGTGTTTCTGGGAGATGTGAGACTGCCTCCTCCCATATGTGGCGCCTGTGCTCAGAATGGGCTTTGGTCCTTACACATGGATGCTCCATACTGCCTAATAAAGTAGAGTCCCATTCTTTTCTGGAGTCTCTCTTTTAACGCATGTTCAAAACTTGAATTGACTGTTAAGCAAACTCACACCTCACTTCCCCACCCATCCTATCCCACCCCAGGCGGATAGTGGTCCAAGACCTTCAGGGAGTAAAAACGCATTGCTTCAAAGAGCACACCTTTGGGTGAACTTAGGCCCGTGTGTGCTTGACCGGGGCACATACCTTTCCACTGCCTTTTGCAGAATCTACATCCAATCTGTCAACCAAGGCTTGGAGCAGCAGCTTTGGCCAAGGAGCCAGATGGCCACTGGGAATCAGCTAAGTTAGACACCAGAAGGAAGTTCTAAGCAGTGATGGTTGTTAAACTAAACCGAGTAGGCTGTGAAATCCCCATAATTAGTTCCATTCCTTCACTTTTTTGGCCAACAGTCACTAGGGGCTTATGTACCATCAGTGTGCTAGGGAGAGGCTGTGAACAAGAAGTCCCATCAGCTGTCTAATAGAAAGATTCCCATCTGTCTGGGAAGATACAAGAGCTGTCCTACCAGTAAGGCAGAATAGATAGGATGGCTTCCCCGCTGACATTAAGTCCTGGAATTTGATTAGGAAAGGAAACTTGGGTTACAGAAGATACTGGCTCTTTTAAGTCTCAACTCAAGAGTTGATACTACGCTTTTTAACCTTCTAACTTTCTTTTTGTACTCCTCCCTACCTGGTAGAAAGACAAAATATTCTGGGAAAAAAATGAAACAAGATTATTAGCTGGCTGACTCGGTGGCTCACACCTGTAATCCTAGCACTCTGGGAGGCCGAGGTGGGAGGATCACTCAAGGTCAGGAGTTTGAAACCAGCCTGAGCAAGAGCAAGACCCCGTCTCTACTAAAAATACAAAGAAATTAATTGGCCAACTAAAAATATATGTAAAAAATTAGCCGGGCATGGTGGCGCATGCCTGTAGTCCCAGCTACTCGGGAGGCTGAGGCAGGAGGATCGCTTGAGCCCAGGAGTGTGAGGTTGCTGTGAGCTAGGCTGACGCCACGGCACTCTA
>CAUYRT010088648.1:0-42185 GCA_963574885.1 Lepilemur ruficaudatus
TATTTTAAAATTAGTAGCAATGTTATGAACATTAATCAAGTATCTGATGGGGGAATAAATAAAATGAAACTTTAGATAAAATGAAACATCCTTAAGGAAATTTGAACTTTGAGTTTCCATTGCTGGCTAGAATAGAACATCTAAAGTTCATCTTGAAAAATCCACAGATGCTCGTTCAGTAAGAAAATGAATTCTGTTTCAATGTCTTCCAGCAAGACCAAATCACAATTTGCAACTTCAATATGCTTTTAAAAAATGATTTTTATTTGTAAATTCCTAAGTCAGCCCACAGAGTTTGGGGTTCCAAGAGATGACCAGAATGGAAATACATTTTGCTTAAAGAAAGCCTAAGAAAAACCAAGCAGTGTGATCATGTAGTGGTGTGGGTTTAAAGTTTCTCAGCATTCTTCTCTACTCTGTTGTATTCAGTATAGTTTTGAAGCTTAATGTAATTATACTAATGTGCATTTCTTTAAAATTCTTTGATTACTGAGCAAAACTGTTAGCAATAGACAATGGAGCATCACATGCCAGGGGACCAAATGCTTTTAGCCAAGGACATCTCTTTTTCCCTGGTCTTCCTCCCAAAGCCAATGTAATTTTGATTGCTGGAGTGTGGCTCTAGATCAGTGAATACTCTGGCCACCTGGAACCACATTCGGGGTGTCCCTTCTGAGCATGGTAGATACAGAGTCTGGAGAAATTCTTAGAGACTGAGTTCATTTGAGATTTCGATTCAACTTGGAGGATACCTAGGGGGTCCCAGAAGAATGATAAATAACTAAAACATAGCTTTTGCTAAGTTGCAGACATTGTACTAAATGCTTTACATGTTTTAACTTCTTAATCCTCACCTATGAAGTGAGTGAGGATTTTTACAGATATGGAAACTGAGGCACAAAGAAGCTAGGCATCTCATCCAAGATCACAAATTTTAAATGTGTTAAATGGTAGAGCCAGCAGTTCAGTCCAGACAGGCTGGCTCCATAGTCCAAGTGCATACCTGCTCTGCTGTACTGCCTCTCTTCCTAAAAGAGAAAGCTATGTGGCACAATATTGGAATACTCAGCTTGACATTCAGAGGTTGCCCCAAACAAGCAAAGGTTGGAGATGATAGTGCAGAGTCTGTATCCTTATGAATCTAATTAGTTCAGATCAGAATCACTTGGTCTCAAGAGAGAGCAATGAGGCCAAACTGCTTGAGATGTTCACCCATGAAATTCCTATACAACCTTCTTTTTCAGGAAAGAAACAAGAGGCTGCTGGTAGGCCAGTGCCACTCAAACCTAAATGTGCACAAGACTTAGCCTGAGCAAGAGTGAGACCCTGTCTCTACTAAAAAAAAAATAGAAAGAAATTAGCTGGACAACTAAAAATATATAGCAAAAAATTAGCCAGGCATGGTGGTGCATGCCTGTAGTACCAGCTACTCGGGAGGCTGAAGCAGAAGGATGGCTTCAGCCCAGGAGTTTGAGGTTGCTGTGAGCTAGGCTGATGCCATGGCACTCTAGTCCGGGCAACAGAGTGAGAACCTCAAATAAATAAATAAATAAATATGCACAAAACTTACCTGGGAATCTTGCTAAAATGCAGAGCTTAATTCATTAGGTTGAAGGTAAAGCCTGAGAGTCTGCATTTCTAACAAGCTCCAGGTGATGTAGATGCTAACTATACTTTGAGTAGCAGCATTCTAGAAAGAGTTGTGGACTCTGAGTTAAGAGACTTGGAATTCAATCTCAGCTCAAAGCTATCAACATGACATAGTAAATCACTTCACCTCTTTGCCTTTTCACCTGTGAGATGGAAAGAAGCAGGGTTTGTCCAGCTGAGACCCTTTCTGGTCCTTTTACTGAAAGTCCTTGTACAAGATGGAACAACAGTCTCATTATCCTGGATGTTCATGACCTAATGCCTGAAATGTGTAAATGTACTTTGTTACATGACAAAAGGGACTTTGCAGTTGTGATTAAGGTTAAAGACCTTGAGATGTAGAGATTATACTGGATTATCTGGGTGGGCCCATTCTAATCATGAGTCCTTAAAATTGGAGCATCTTCCTGGCTACAGAGAGAGAGAGGGGGAGAAAGAGAGAGGTGATAACGGAAGAAGGGCAAGATAGGTGCAATGCAAGAAGAACTTGACCCACCATTGTTGGCTTGGAAAATGGGCAAGAGGTCCACAAGCCAAGGAATGCAGTGGACTCTAGAAGCTGGAAAAGGCAAGAAATAAATTCTCCCCTAGGGGCTCCAGAAAGGAATGTAACCCTCTTGACACCTTCACAGTAGCCCAATGAGATCTGTGTCAGACTTCTGACCTCTAGAATTGTTAGAGAATAAATTCGTGTTGTTTAAGCATGAATTGGTTTTTGGTAATTTTTATAGAAGCAATAGAAAACTAATATAAACCATTAATCCCACAGTTCAAAATGCTGGTAACTCATAGAATAAACAGACCTTGATTTTGGAACATTTTGAGACATGATATCAGAAAAAAAATAACTATTATATTTGCAAGTTTCCTTTTGAGTTCTGAGAAAATAATTCTTGGTAAGCAGGCCTATACCCATTAAAAATCTAAACATATTGTCAATTAGGTTATTTTGTATGTCTGTACATTAAAAATGCTTGTTAAATATCAACTATGAAATACACAGTTCTTAGTAGATATTTAACAGATATTGGTTAAGTAATCCAATGTATTTAAATCACACCTTACTAAATGTAGGGGATAATAAAATAAAAACGATAATACCTCTTATTGATTGGGCATATTATGTGCGAGGTACTTGGCTCAGAATAGACAGCATCAAAGTTTCTCCCGACAATAGTGATAGTTATGTTCATGATTTTACATATGCGGCTGCATATAACTCAGAGAATAACTTGCCCACTTAGCTAATAAGTAACATAGCTAGAATTCAAACTAGGTCTGTCTGGCTCCAAAACCTCCAATCACTCTGCCGTTTTGCTTCTACTCTAAAGCATCAAGACAAAAACCTCAGTCCAATGTAGCAGGGAAGACAGAGGAAATAAACAGACAAAACAGTAAATACCAAAGTAGAGGTACATGTACAAAGTACCTGGATCTCATACTCATAGAGGAGGAAACATCTGAATTATTCTTTGAGGGAAGAGTCAAATTTCCTAGGAGTATAGTAGAGAAAAAACATTAGAAGGAACATAGTTCTAGCAACTATTGCTAGGTAATAAACCACCCCAAACTTTTTGGTGTGGAACAATCACCATTTTGTTATTTGCATGGCTTCTCTTAACCAGAAATTCAGAAAAGACACAGTGCGGATGACTTGTCCCTGCTTCATGATGTTTGGGATCTGAGCTGGAATGACTCAAAGCCTGGGAGCCGAAACCATCTGCAGGCTCATTTACTCCATGCCTGGTGGTAGATGATGGCTATCAAGTGGGATTTCAACTGGGCTGTCAGCTGAAATACCTATATGCGGTCGCTCCACGTGGATGCTTGGGTTTCCTTACAATGTGTTGGTTGTGTTCCATGAGCAAGCATTTCAAGAAAACTAGATATAAGCTGTATTACCTCTTTATAACATTGCTCTGGCAGTCACATAGTGTCACTTCACTTCAGCCACAATCTGGCCCAGGTTTAAGGGGAAGAAACAAAGACTTACCCCTGAATGTAAACAAGGCAAAGGCACATTGTAAGAAGGGGATGTGGAAAGGAAGACTTTATTGCAGTGACCGTTAGAACCACAAACACCAGTATATGTGCATGTGAAAGAATGTAGCTGTAGCTAGATAGTTGCAGGGATTGACCAATTGCTGACTACCGTGACGGTTACCCTGCAAAAAATCTTCAGATTATGTCTGGCTGACATGCAGGAGAAAAAATAAGGTTTACTTCGTATTTCCTTCTGCTCCCAAGTTCAGCTTCTGCACAGATATCTCGAATCTCCTTCTTTCAGAAAGACAAAGGTCAGGCTTGAAGGATTGTACGTGCCCAAGAGGATATGGCGACCTGATTATGACCCAGCATGAAAAACACAGTCTGGGAGAGAAGGGGAGACTTACCATCAAAGAGAGTGAGCTGTTCACCTTTAGCTCACCTTCCACTGTGCCTGGGTCCCCAGTGGCAAGGACTGGGCAGCTGGGGTAGGTCCACGAGAAGGAATGTGCAAACAGCAAGGGGCAGGGAGGGCACTGTCAGGCTGCTCAGGGGTCACGCAGTGACAGAGGTTCCTCTGTTTGTGGTATTAGACTTCAACCAGCCCTAGCAGGATCGTCATGGCAACTCGCCCATCTGCGCTGCTGAGCTGAGACAGGATTCCCTTAGTAACCAAGGAGCCCAGGAGATGATGCTTAAAATAATCCTTTATATCCAGGCAGAAATGTCTTTGCAGTTTTATTAACCATGAAGCATCATGGGGCATGGCTTTCACTCTCATTTTATTTCAAAGTGGAACAAAATGGCTTGTTACAGCGGGAATTTCCAACAAGGGCCAAATACGGTCCTCACTCCACAAAGCACGCATCCCACTGAAGCCAATGAACATCACAACCGAGTTTCTGAGAGGAGCTGCTGGTCACTCTTATATAAATTACCTTCAAATAAACCTGGCAATCTCCGGATGAAATTGCTGGGCTTCATTTAATCTTTTTTCTATTTCCTATTTAAGTCCCAGCCAATCTCTCAGGAAGGCAAACAGTTATGGTTGGCAAGAGTTTAATATTTGGGCCATTTATCCTGACAATTCCTTGCATTTGATGGCTCTCCCTGCACACACCTCCTCTCTACTTTTTCCTCATCTGCACGGCCTGCCTTAGGCCTGCCCATCCATGAGGACTCCCTCATAATTGATAGCCCTGGCTGTCAGAGCCTCTTTTCTGTTAGCAACTATTGTATATGTATTTATGCTCTTGCATGGTATCATCATCTTTTACTGTAAGTAGTGAGAAGCCTCAAGTTTATAAAACATGTCTTCTCAATAAAACAGTACACTCTTTAAAGGCAGAGTCCTATAATATATTTTCTCAGCTCTCCCAGAAAACTGACATTTATAGTATGAACTCCAGAAATACTTGGAAATCTTAGTGGTGACGGTTGCACAAATTTACACATACACTAAAAGCCACTGAACTGTGCATGTTGAAAGGGTGACTTTTATGATATGTGAATTATACCTCCATAACAAAAAATTCAAAATATGTGGAACTGATATGAAATACTGAGAGAGTAGCCAGAATTACTACACCGACAGGAGTATAGGCAACTTCAGAATGATGGCTTGGGTGAAAGCCAACCCTTACACTTGGGTTACCAGACACCTACCAAAAGGAAAAGTTCCATCTTCCCCATCAACATACTTCTTCTGCCTCCTCCACCAGCAACATTAGGAGAAGCAGAGGGCTTGATATTGATATATAATAGCAAAGAGCAATCATTTTTTAGAAATGGGCAAGTCTTGGTTCAGATCCTATTTCTGCCACTATTTTCATCAACCCAGGTGAATCATTTAGTTTCTCTGAGCTTCCTTATTTTTAAAATATGATAAAAAATATCTCCTTCACAGGGGAACAGTACAGATTAAATGAAATGATGCATATACAGGGCTTGACACAGCACTTGGCACATAGTAAGAGCTAAAAAAGCGCTGGCTACTATTACTATTATTAGTATTTATATTCACTTTCTATTAGATAGTACAATAATTATGGAAAATCTTGATTCATCCTTTTCTTTCTCATTGGCATTTTTGGCATGAATAATTCCCTCTTGATGCAATCACACAAAATTCCTAACAAGATGTTAGGAGATCCCTTTGTCATTCTTTTGGCCTCTAGTGTCCTTTATCTCCATGTTTGCTGACTTTCTTTTAATACTATCAAAATACAACATATGCAAAAGTGGTGTTTTCACTGTTTAAAAACATCATCCTCATCCTCATTAGCAGCAACAGCAGGGACCAGGACTCCTTTCTGGACAAGGTACAGTGTGCTAAACCCGCTCCCCTCTCTTCCTTCCATTTCTTTATTGCTCTTTTAAATTCATAATCCCCAGTCCAGGAGCCTTGCATAGAATGCTGGGTGTGAGTCTATGGACTTTGCCTTAAAAGAAAACAGGTTCCTTCAAGTGAGTCTGTCTGTCATGAGCGGTAATTTGTTTGAGAGAACATGTGTTCTCTGGCAAAGAGACTGCTGTTATACTGTAACAGTAGTAATATTAGTAATAAAATTCTCATAGTACATTTATTTTTGAGCTATTTATATAGTATCTTGAGTTTTGCTAATGTTTTACAAATATTATTTGACATAATCCCCACAGCAATCTATGAGGAAAGCACTGTGGCTGGAGAGGTTAGATAAATTGTAAGACCACATATCTAGTAAACATCCCTGGTAATGCCATTTACCTAGTACAACCTGTTTTAGAAACCAGGTCTCCTAACTTCTGTTCTTATTTTTTCAACTTCTTATGATCCTCAGCCTTTGAGTTTACTGTTTTGGGACACTGAAAGCAGAAGTTATTCATAAAATATCTCCTTGTTTAAGTTATGGCCAACAGGAAAGGGGGGAAATGACCTTTAAAATGAAATATCAACTAGATTAGAAACGTCTAACTGTAAAATATCATTATGAGTAAGCAAGTCCTTCTGCAAAAGGAATTTTGGGACTGGGCAAGAGAGGAAAATAAAATATATCAGACATTGATTCTTAGGGAAATTGACTTTGTAACCTAACCTGGGTACTTTTTCACATGTGCACAGGCAATATTCCAGCACTGGCACTTGGGAAGACACAAGCAGTAGAAAAGTGCTGGTCATGGTAGGTACTTTCTGGGACTCTAGAGTGGCCTTTCCTGAAGAGAAAAATGAAGCCAGCCTGTGGGATAAGGAGCCCTTCTCTCTCAAACTTCCCTTAGTTTCCTCCTCAAACTTCCAGCAAATTAAGAAAACACCTTAATCACTATGTCCTTCCTGCTTCCAAGAATATGAGACAGATTTGATTAATGTCTCCATTGTTTCATGCATATAAGTGTGAATTATTTTATTCTAAATCCTGAAATAAAAAATGTAATGAGCCATCGTATAATGGACACATTATAAGGGAAATAGTAAGGAGTGGTCAATACAGAATACTAGGGGAGGAACACAGTGGGTTTCTCAGAGGAGGAGAGGAGGACACGATAATGGCCTGTCTCTGTGGTGACAACTTGAAGGATTTTATCCAGCTAGAGCAGATTGTCTGTATCTCCTTTGCTTCATTTCCAGCTCACATAGGGAAGTGAAATAGAAATTGGCGAATGGGCGACATGTTTGCTTTGCTCAACAAATATCCAAGCACATTCTGTGCTCCAAATCTTATATGCTATCTGCTGCCTATGTGCTATCCGCTATCTATGTGATAAATCCCACTGGGGAAATCAAAGATAAACCAAGGTCCTACGGCAGAACACTTATAATAAATTATTAGTAGATAAGTGATATCATCATATTAATTTAGATACTTCTCATCTCTACAAGGATTCATGGACCAGAAAGGAAATCACGAGAATGGGTTCCTTCTGTGCCTGGTGGGATGGAGGAGGAATGGCCATATGGCACCGTCTCTGTCTACCCTTACCCTACCGTGTTTGCTCTCCATCCAGGGCCAAGCTATATTAGTCAGAAACCTTTGGTTGCAAGCAAAAAAAAGTCAAACTTCAATTGGATTAAGCAAAAAGGAAGTTTAGATGCTTTTGTGGCTGAAAAGGTAGATCTACCTTTAGGCAAGCCTGGATCCAGAGCCTAACCAAGGCCATCAAGATGCCATTTTATTCTTTCTTCCTTGTTATCTCTGTTCTTCTTTCTTCTGTTTTGGCCTCATTCCCATGAGGTGGCAGGATGGCTTCTGCATACGCAGATTCATGTCCTCACAGTGCAGCAACCCCAAAGGAGTTCTCCTCTCCTGAGAGGTACAGCAAAAAGCTTGGGTTTGGATTATTTAATATTTTGCCTGGCTCAGCTCACATGTTTATCACTGAGCCAGTCACTGTGTGCCATCAAATACTATAAATTTTTACTTTTTTTTCCCATCCTACTTTATTTATTTATTTATTGCCAGGCTTTGTCCTCCAGGCTGCACAACTTGCCCACTTACGCTATAAATAATGACTTATAGACCGCTTCCTAAATGCCATACATTCTGCAACATACTTTAAAGATATTGTCTTCGTAAGTCCTCACAAGAACTCTAAGAGGTAGGTAGCATTGTCTCCATTTTACAGATAAGGAATCTGAGGATCAGAGGAAGTAGCTAAATTTACATTCTCTGGGGAACATGGTTCTGTCTGAGACCAAAACTCCTGCTCATAGCATAATGATTCTGCCTTCTTTTAGAAGGTCAGACCAGCTTGTTACCCATCCTTGCTAGAATGGGTAAATGTACGTCCTAGGGTGCGTTGAGATCTCTAGAATGGCAGCTCAGGTAAGCTCATTTTGATCCTGAGGATATTAAACAAAGAGGCATAGACAGAATGTGATGGTAATTTCTGAACTGTGACTATATTTAATGATATTTTTAGTCACTTTCAATTCATTTGCTTCATATTAAACTCTAAATCAATTAGTTTAGATTATGAAATTATTTCCTCTGTCTAATTTGGTTCCTGTGGGTGTGCATATTTTTAATAGCCCACACTCTGGTCCACCTGGGTTTGACATTTGGCGCTCTGATTGCTTTCCATGAAGTAGGGATTGCAATCCCAGCGGACCCCAGCATTGCAAGGATTACCTTTGGGTTGTTAATGGATGCAGAAGGTCCTTTTTAGCATTTTTATGCTACTTGGAAAAATCATTCTACATGCAAGAGGGAAGAAAAGATCTTCCTTTTGAAATATATCAAGCCTTTTAATCACCAGTGAAAGAAATTCCTTTACCCTGACGATTAGAAAGGGAGCAAAAATGGTGGAAATGGTTTCTGCTTACCTTCGAGTGAGCCCTGCCAAACTCAGTTCTGCTTTCAATTTTACAAAAGTGAAAGCTAATAAATACATGTGCATATGTGTCCATATATGCATAAAAAGACACTGTATACAATAATTTTTTTTAATCTATTTTTTCTCCTTATAAATTCCTGGGCAAGACTTGAGAAATTATTCCAGAGCTTGAAGCCATACTTACTTTCTGGGGAAAAGCATTTTTTTTTTGTCCTATCAACAAAGCTGCAATTTTAGAAACTTGCTATGTTCTCAGGAGTCACAAACACAGGAATGGAGTGGTAACCCAGTGCTTTACTATGAATTCACACCGTGGTTTTAAAATTAGAAAGCACTGTAAATTTAATCAAATAGGAAATGCATACAAAACCTTAGTGTTCTTAGGAAAGCTTCATAATTATATTATCCATCCTAAAGACCAAAAAATGTCAGGGTCCTACACAGTTACAAATCCCAACATTTCTTTGTGATGTTCTGTATAGCTGCAAATGGCAGAAGAACATTTAAATTTACAATATGAAAAAGGCCGAGATGCATTTTGACACTGAAGAAGAAAGAATGGAATTGTGAGGACAAATATGTGTTATTGTTGGCAGCTATGACATTTTTGTAAATGTTTAATGAAGTGTCTCTTTTTCTCCTAGGAGTTATTAAATTAATGATACATTTTATAACCCATGACTTCTCAGAGCAAACACAGTATCCAGTTTTAAATTTATCTCTTTTGCATCATCATTTCCTTTGTTCAATCCAAGTTTTCAGGAAAGCTTTGTTAAACACTACAATGTATTCTTGGTTGTACTTTGGGGAATTAAGCAAAGAAATTGTGTTTATGGTGGAGGCAGGGGTGGTGGTGGGTGAGGAATGATTTAAAGAAAAATGCAGCCACCCAGAAATGTGTTAATGGGATACAGGGTGGGAGGTGATTAGCACAAGAACCTGGAGCCACAGTCAAAGTAAGAGGTTAGGATGGATTTGGGAGAGGAACCATGTGAGTGACTGGATTGCTTGCTAATCTAATAAACTGGGGTATTAGAACATTTTATTGTGTGTGTTTTTAAAATTGAGGTAAAATTCACATGAAATATCATATATGACATAAAATTAGTCCTTTTAAATTGGACAAGTCAGTGACATTTAGTATATTCACAATGCTGTGAACCACCAACTTTATCTAGTTCCAAAGCATTTTCATTATCCTATTGGAGTTTTTAATGGAAGGCTGGATAAATTTGGGGGATATGGATTGCATACTTGCATTACCTAACTTTGGGAAACCGATCACATGCTCTTGCAAGTTTAGTGTTTGCTGTACTTAGTGTTTATCTGGAAATCTTCATGCTAAACTGAGAATTTGGTGTAATACAAATTAATGCATCAGAATTTGACTTGTGCTTAGCAGCTTCATTTCCTAAAAGACTGCAGTGAAGTTCTATCACACAAGTGGCTCTCCTCCCACCAGAAGGACAACTCCTCTTACTGATTTATTCCTTCATGCTCTAATTGTGTACTGAGGACCAATGGTAGGGCCCGAGTACTAAGTAAGACAGGGTTCTGCTCTCTGGGACAGACTAAGGTTCTGGGTGGAGCGAGAGGTTGTGATAGAGGTATGCACACATGAAAAGGGAAGCCACAGGAGATATACTTGGTCAGCTGTGGGGTGGGGAGGGGAGGTTCAGGAGAGTTTCCGAGAGGAGATGACCCCTGAGCTGAGACTTCCAAGAAAAGTAGACATTAGCTGGGTGAAGGGGTTGGGTGGGGGAAGCTTCAAAAATGCAATGTGAAGTTTGTTAGATAGCAATGTAGGGTGGAGTGGCTAGAGGTGGGCAGAATAAGTGGGCAAGAATCAGATGATGAAAATCAGATGCATGTCATATTCTAGGTCACATTCAAGAGTTGGAATTTCATTGGTGGGGGGCTGGTGGGGAGCTGCTGAATTATTTGAAGCAGAGCAATGAGATGTTCAGGTTTATTTCAAAACTACCACTCTGGCAACAGTATGGAGAGCAGATCATATGAAGGCAATATAGATTACAAAAATCAATTAGGAGACTCTCTTACATCCCAGACGAGGGAATAAGGGTTAAACTAAACCAGGAGCAGTGGCTGTAAAAGTAAATGTAAACACAATGACA
This sequence comes from Lepilemur ruficaudatus, assembly GCA_963574885.1. Lineage (NCBI taxonomy): Eukaryota > Metazoa > Chordata > Mammalia > Primates > Lepilemuridae > Lepilemur > Lepilemur ruficaudatus. The sequence continues at coordinate 11,082 of CAUYRT010088648.1, forward strand.
ATAGTGATAATAATAGCATATGTCACAATGTACTGAGTACTGTACTTGCTAAATGCCAGGTGTCATGAATGTTGTGCTGTGCAACCCAGATCTCCCCTGTAGGCTTGACGAATTTATTCCTCCAGTTGCTGGGACTCAGGAGCTGAGCTTTTCTGGAATTTCCTCCATTAAAAAGAGATGTCTTGACCCAAATCAACCCTCTTTTTGACGCATTGGCTGGCTGGTCTATGAGGGAGTATAAAGGCCTGGCCCCCTCTTCCCAGTTATTTGGGATAACTTTGGGCTGCATCCATCCAAAGCACCCTCTGGGGTCACGGTCTCACTTCCTTTTTTTTTTTTTTTCCTTCCACAGGTCATGATCTTGAGAATACTCCTTTAATAATCTACCTGCACTCTCCTTGGTCTTAGAGTTTGCTTCTTGGGGAACCCAACCTGTAGACATTGTTCTAGGTGCTTACCTACATTATCTCAAATCCTCATAGCAACCTGCCAAAGTAGGAATTATTCGTTCCTCGACAGATGGGAAAATTGAGGCTTAGAGATATTATTCTAGTTTTAAGTAACAGAGATTGGATTTAAATCCATGTTGCTCTGGCGTGAAAACACCAGGTATTTCCATTGTACCATGCTCAAGAAGAGGGCACAGGGTCTAGGCATATTTAGAAAACAGAGTTTTTAAAGACTGATTTGACTATTTCATGTGGTGGGCAAAACAGAAGATGATGATAAAAATGGTCAGCAGGTTTGATTGTTCTTCTCACCTGTGTCCCTACCTCTCTCCTGCCACCACCATTCTACTTTCAATGTTTCAGAACATCTTCATGAGAAAATCCTCAAATATTAACTGTTTTAAATGTTAAGGCATATATGACATGTGTAATAGGATTTAAAAGTCGTAAAACTCGAGGGCAGCCTATATGTGGAGGCTGCCCTATGTGTGCAGCCCTATGTGTGCCTCCAGGAGCAGAGATCATGTAGTTTTCTTCTGGCCTGTTTCACCTCACCTCCACGCTCCCCTAAATCCCCACCCCCAAATATAGTGCAGGTTTGGTACTTAGCAAGCACTGGGGAGACTGAAAAAGGAAAGTATTCAAACAGATTTAGAATAAACTCCTGGGAAGAGGTTTGGAATCATCAGGTATTTTTCATAATACTCCTTCACCTCTTTTACATTTTCCTTCTGTCTTCATGGGAAGCCCTTTTATAGTTCTTGAACACTGCACTTTTACTTTAAGAATCATCTGGCAATATCCTGCATTTCTTGTGTGGTAGGCAGAATGGCTCTCCAAACATGTCCAAGCCCTAACCCCTGGAAGCCATAATTCTGTTGCATGACACAAAGGACTTGGAAGATGTAATGAAGGTTACAGATCTTAGGATAATAAATCTTGGATTATCTAGGTGGCCCAATCTAAGCATAAGGACCCTTCAAAGCAGAGAACATTCTTTGGCTGGAGTCAGAGAGATGCAGAAGAAGTCAGAGAGATTCAGTGTTTGAGGACTTGCCCCACCAATGCTGGAAATGCCACATGGAAAGCATGAGAAAGAATGTGGGGAACCTCTCAGAGTAAACACTAACCCACCTACCCCACTGCAAGCTGACAGCCAGCAAGAAAACAGGGACTTCAGTTCTCACAACTGCAACCAACGGGAGCTCCAGTGGCGCAATCAGCACGCAGCACTTACACAACTGCAACCAACCACCTTAGTGAGCTTGGATGCAGATTCTTTGCAGAGCATCCGGTAAGGAACACAGCCCTGCTGACACCTTCATTTCAGCCTATGAGACTTCAAGAAGAGGACCCAGCTGAATTTTCTTGGATTTCTGACCTACAGAAACTGTGAGATGACAAATGTGTGTTGTGTTAAGCCACTGAGTTTGTGGTAATGTGTTATGCAGAAATAGTAAACTAATACACCCTTTGTAAAGTAGTCTAGAGAAAGTAGTTCTAAAAGCAGGGTCCCTAAAGGTCCCTGAGACACCTTCAAGTAGTCTGTGAAGTAAAAATTATTTTCATAGCAGCACTAAGATGTTATTTGTCTTTTTCGCTGTATTGACATTTGCACCTATGGTGCAAAAGCAATGGTGGGTAAAACTGTTGGAGCCTCAGCTCACATCAAGAAAGTGGCACTGTACTGTACTGTCACACACTTGCAAGAAAAAAAAACATAGTTTTACTTAAGAATGCTCCTGATGCAGCAGAAAAACTATTAATTGTATTAAATCTTGACATCTCGAGATGTCTTTTTCAAATGCTGGGTGACAAATTGCAAAGCACCCATAAAGTGCTTTTGCTGCATTTTAACCTAAAATGGTTGCCTCAAGAAAAAGCATGTGTGCCATTGTGCTTTGAGCTGATCTAGATACTTTTTTCCCCCACAGGACATCATTTTTACTCAAAAACAAAACAAACAAAAAAGACCTGACAGATAAGCCAGAGTTATTCAGATTTAAGACATATTTTCTTGAAAATGAACGAAGTGATCTTGTCACTTCAAGAAAAGCAACTGATAGTATTTGTTGCCCTGATAACATTTGAGCTTTCTAGCAAAGATTAGAATTTTGGAAAACCTAAATTTGCACCATAATTTGATAGATTCTCACTATCTGATGAGAACCACAGTGATACTGTACGGCAATAGAACATTCTTCTGATATTATAAAATAAACTGTGCATTTGGAACCTCTGAATAAATGAGTGGATTAATATTTTCCAAGTGAACAGTGATGATGTTACAAAATCACGCCTGGGAAAAAGAACCATTAAAAATGCCAGGAAAGTTTTACTGATATGATTTTATATTCCACATTGCAACTAACCTTTAAAAAACTACCAATTGTTAACTTTGGATGTGGTAAAAAGAAGACTAGCCACAATTATCTGCAAAAGCTAAAAATAGCTTTCCCCTTTCCAACTACATTATCCACGTGAGGCCAGATTTTCAACATTGTAATTCAATGAAAACATTTCACAACAGGTTATATGCAGAAGCAGTTATGAGAATCCAGTTGTCTTTTATTAAGTAAGACACTAAAGATTTGCAAAATTATAAAATAATGCAGCTCTTATCGCTGACTATTTTTTTGTTTTGAAAATATAGTTTTTTATGAAAATATTATCTTTATGTTAACATGTAATGGGTCTATTATTATTTAAATAAATTAAAAATATATTACATTTTAAGTTTCAATTTCTAATACAACAAATATCGATAGACATAAACCACAGAAATAAAATCTCTTTAGGGTCCTCAAGAATTTTAAAGAGTGTATATTATCTGTTGAGGCCCGGTGGAGGGTAGTCCATACAAGGATATAACTCAGTGGTTCCAATTTTTCACTCCAGAACCAACTTAAGCCCAGAGGTATTTTTCATTTGACCCGTACAGTTTGGATCTTGTAGCGTTTAAAACAGTTATTGAGCTTTGAATAGATTTTCAATATTTACAGATTGGTAGGTTTTAAGTAAAACACAAGGTTTTTTAATTCTCTTGAAACACTGGATGGGCTGGTGTTATTAGGTCCACATTCTTGCATGGCCCCCGGAGCTGTTTAGCAGCTGCCTTCTCTGGACACATGCTTTCCAGTCTCCCTCCATCTTTACTACTCTTCTCTTTTCTGTTCTTTTTTTTTTTTTTTTTTTTTGAGACAGGGTATCACTCTGTTGGCTGTAGTGCAGTGGCGTGATCACAGCTCACTGCCACCTTGAATTCCTAAGGGATTCTACCACCTCAGCCTCCTGAGGAACTGGAACTACAGGTATGCACCATTGTGCCTGGCTAATTTTTTATTTTGTAGAGATGAGGAGTCACTATGTTGCCCAGGCTGGTCTCGAACTCCCGGGCTCAAGTTATCCTCCTACCTTGGCCTCCCAAAGTACTGTGATTACAGGCATGAGTCATGCCACCGGGCCTTACTCTACTCTATATGTCCTTCTGTTTAAACCCGTGTTTCCTTAGTTATTTACACAGCTTGCTCAACTCCTGGAAGCATCTGTATTTGTTAATATCCTATCTAAATGATCTCTTTGGTGGCAAGAAATTGAAAAGACCTGGTTGTAGCCTGAGAATCTTCTACTGTGCCCAGGGGGATGTTATACATCACAAGATACCAAGAACTCACAACAAAGAAGCTGAGATCATCAGATGAGATAAATATTTCTGAATCTGAGACAAAGGTCTATTTTTAGTCTAATTCCTTTCAAATTTCCTAATAATCTGATGCTTAATATGCAACTGAATGAGTATAGTGCAAGGAAGGTAGCTGAAAATGAGAATTATACAATGAGTTCGGGTTTAGGAGCAAGAGTGTTTATATTTAAATCCTGGCTCTGACTTTGGTAATGTGTGATGTTGGCCAAGTTACCTAACCTCTCTGTGTCTCAGTTTCCTCATCTGCAAAGTGAGACTAATAATAATTCCTCCTTCACAGGGAGGATTAAATGGGATAGTACATGACAAGCACTGAGAACAGTGCCCAGCACAGAGAAACACCTTGTTATAGACTGAATATTGTGTCCCTCCAAAATTCACATGTTGAACGCCTAACTCCCCGTGTGATGGTATTAAGAGGTAGGTACATTTGAAGATAATTAGGTTGAGATGAGGTCATGAGGATGGGGTCCTCATTATGGGATTAGTGCCCCTAAAAGAAGATATCAGAAAGCTTGCACTCTCTCTCCACCATGTGAGGACACAAGAAGACGGCTGTCTGCAAGCCAGGAAGAGAGTCCTCACTAGAAACCGAATTGTCTGTTACCTTAATCTTGGACTTCCCAGACTCCAGAACTGTGAGAAATAAATTTCTGTTTTTAATCCACCCAGTTTACGGTATTTTGTTCTAGGAACATGAGCTAAGACCCCTTTAATAATTGTTACATATTATTTTTATTATTCTTTTGAGCTGAACTTGAGTCTGGCTATGAAAACGAAAGTAAACTGCCTTAAGGTTCTGCAGGGCAAACTGAACTCTGTCCGCATCACCCCATCTCATAGATTCCAGGGATCCTGACACAAGTATAGAGATCCCAACAGATACTTGAGAATGACATGGTTCACCACTTAGATTGATAGCCACAAACACTTAAGCTTCCTGTTACATCTATGATGGATTAAAGATTGAGCATGAGGCACATTAACAAGTCTATTCAACTTTTCATTCATTTCATTAGTCATCTCTGTATTCATTAAACATTTATTGAGTTCTTACTGGGTTCCAGGTACGTAAATATGGAAGCTGTCCCTAATCTGAGGCCACATTAACTACATGAAATAAACCACTGTTAGGAAATTGCCTTGAAAAGAGAAACAAGACCACAACCCTTAGGAAAAAATGCTGTAAGTAACCAATTTATTCATAAAACAATACAGTTTAAATATTTATTAGTTTTTCAGTCATACATTTTTACCATCATTCCCAAAATGTTGTGCATTTGGTTGACATGTATTTGCAAGATTAGGATCTATAATTATAACTCTGGAAATCATACGAGGCATTTGTTTTGCTTGTTAATACTGCTCCCCCCAACAAATAGACAACAAGTAGATTTATTTTGCCTTGTGATTTACTTCCCCATCTCTCTGACCAAAAATAAGTTCCACTTTGGGCCTTTTATGCTTACAAACACATGTCTATTTCTCTGTGAGAAGACCATACAAGTGAAACACTCATTGTTTTGGTTCAAGACTGGCCAGCTTATATTGAAACAAAACACCTCCATCCAAAGCAATGATTCCAGGCATTTCTCCTTATAGAGTTTGCTCTCAGGGTGATTACAAAAAGGCAAAAAGAAGCCTCACACTAAGCTCAGAGGTCAACTTGGTGGACCAGATATCTGGGGAGCCATACTACATGGCCATTGGCTATGGACAAGTTCCATTGTTGTGGTCCCAGTGAAGACTCTTTGAGGTCATTCCAAGGGGTTGACATAAAAATGGAACCATCCATGCGATGGTGTGTGATACCCCCTTTAAGAGGGCAGGGGCCAGCCAGGAGGAGCGCTCTCTAGTCTTGTTTAAGAAAGAGGTGTGACTATAAAGCAGTGAGACTGATTTGGGGTGTGCAGCTTCTGGAATCAGTCTCATTACTTTCTACTCTCACCTCTGAGACAGGCAGGACCTTTACGCTACTGGAGGGAAGAGATGCCATTCTCAAGCAGAGTAGGACATGCCCTGTTTCAGATGGTCTCTAGTATGACACACTAAAGTCTAGAACCTCACTACTCTTAGTGCAGTCCAAGGCCCACATTAGCATCACCTGGGACCTTATTAGAGATGCAAAATCTTGGGCCCCACACAGACCTACTGCAGCAAAATCTGAATTATAATAAGACTCTCAGGTGGTTTGTGTGCACAGTAAAGTCTGAGAGGTGCTGGGCTACATGCTCCAGACCTACTTCAAAAAGACTACCTGTAGGTGGAAAAACCTCTTCTTTAGTAGAGAGACCATTCTTAGCAGGGAGGAATTATAGATAACAACTGCAAAAACAGTGTGGATTGTTTTTTATTTTAAACATGCAAAATACAGTCCATGCATCTGCCATTTTCAAAAGTTTCTCATCTTGTAGCAGATAAAACCAAATATGTTTTGGCTATCAACATTCAATAAATATTTCAAAATGCTTTATAGTGTAAAGATAATAAGAAATTTAGCAAAATTTCAACAAACCTGTATAAAAAATGGATACAGATACCATTTTATTTCAAGGCGACATGCTGTAATGTAAAGAGTAAGTTATTATTATTTGTATTTCTTTGTAAAAAGTCTTTAACAATACAAGGGCTTAACAGATCCAGGCCCTGGGGCTACACATGCAAAAAAAATTGTCAGTTAGTTAAAAATCACCAAAACGTGCTATTTTTAAATGTGTACGTGTTTTTTTTTTTTAAGTACAGGAGTAGTAGAAGTATTAAATATTAGCAGGAATAGTATTTCAGAACTCTGTAAAAGTGTGTGGAGTTCATGGCGCTAGTGTCCTGGAAGACTCATACATTTCTGATGAACATTTTGGTTTAATCCCCTTGCCGTTATAATAGTCCACGACTTGGTTTGGGACTTCGGCCAGCACGCTCTTTGCCAGGGCAGCTGGAGATGCCTGCAGGAAAGAAGAAATCACCATGACTTTGGCGTCTGATCAAAGGAATCGGATCCAGATTTGGCCTCAAGGATTTGAGTCCTCCGAGCAGCAGCTCCAAGTAAGAGTTCTCAAATTGTTGGAAAATGGACCTTTAATTTCATCATTACATTTTTTATGCCTGTCTCAAAATATAAAATTATTCATATCTGAAGATGGGAAAAGTTGATTGAATGAATTGATTGAATAAATTGTTCTGTAGTTTTGTTTCCAATTTGCCTCCAATTTTAGGTACCTATTTATGTTCAAGTCACCATGCTAGGTTTTATGGATCTATGGTTCTTGCCATCAGGAAGGTTGTGATTATGTAAGGGGAGCCTGGCATGGCCAATATTAACTATATACTATGAGGTAGAACATGCTACATGCTACAGACCAGCAGCTTCACATCACATGGGAGCTTATTAGCAATGTAGACTCTTAGACCCAACCCAGAGCTACTGCATCAGAATCTGCATTTTAACATGATGCTCTGATAATTCATATGCATATTGAAATTTGAGAAGCCCTGCTCCAGAGAATCACAAACACTGTGATTGACCAGAGCATAGGAAACAAAGAAACTGAATTATCTTGGAGGCTTCCAAGAGGAGATGGCATTTAAGTGGGGATATTTTTAAAATGTAGAGGAGGTGGCATTTAAGCTGGGCATATTTTAAAAACATAGAGAAGGGGTAGGGAAATGTCATTTGATCATTCTAGGGACAGTGAGTTATCTGATGGGGGTTAAAGAAGTGTGTGTGTGTGTGTGTGTGTGTGTGTGTGTGTTCGGGATGCGGGTTTGGTTGGGCATTCCATTGGAAAATGAAGGCTAGGCAATGGAGAGTCTTGAATATCATTCTAATTAATTTAGCCTTTATTCTATTAGCATTATGGATCTACTGCATGATTTTGGGGCAGGGGCACAGGACCACGTGATCTTCGGTGATGACTTTGCAGTAAGAAAGGTTGAGGTTGCTATCATGCAGAGCTGGATTTGACTCCTGGCTCTAGAATTTAGTACTAACTGCACGAGCTCTGGGCAAGTAACTTCAACTTCCTGAGCCTCATTATTAGCTATTATTAAAGAGGTTGAAAACTTGAGGCAGAGTGACCAGTGAACAAGACTCCAAAAGAAAGAGGGTGGGACTCAATGCCACATGACCTGGTTTCTAGTTCTTACTTTTCTATGTAGTTTGCCACTAAACCATTCAACTTTGCTAAGCCCTAATGTTCTCAGAGGCAAAATAGAAAAGAATAAGAATTCCTTCTATCTAACAGAGTCTCAAAATAAGAGACACCTATCTTTACACGCTTGAAGCTCTGACTGGGGTGGGGCAAAGGCAGTACATGTAACCTAAACATTTGAACTCCTGTAATATGCTGAAATCAAAAAAATAAAAAAAGAGACACCCAACTTTAAAACAATACGAAATGTTGTTTTCCAGATTTCAGAGTTTTTCTAAAGTGATCCCTCACATTTTGGAGATGCCATAGCATGCTGGACATTTGAGACCCATAGATGCCCTTTTATTTTATAAATAACTGCTCAGGGTTGTGTGTTAGACCATGGTCCATGTGTACACTGGAGCAGATACAAAAGTAATTTTCACCTTTTTCTCCCTGGCCATCTCTCATGTAAAGGTTAGAAAATTAAATACTTGATTTCCCAGCCTTCTTTGCATCTAGGGATGGCCACGTGACCCAATTTCGTCCTTTGAGATTTAAGTGGAAGTTTCCTGGGGGATGTTTTTTGGAAAGCTTTTCTGTCCTGGTTATAGGGTACATATATGGTTGGCTCTGTTTCCCTTTCCCCTTTCTTTCTCTCTTGAACTAAATCCTGGAGCTATAACAGCCAGTTTATCATTATGTAGGAACAGCAAGGGGAATCGGATAGTGCTGGCCCTGACACTATTGAATCACAGATGCCAGCGGCCATCAGCCTCTAACTTCTAGCTACATGAGAAAAATATATTTGTATTTGTATAATATAGGTTTTTTTTCAACCTTGGCACTATTGACATTTAGGGCTGGATAATTATTTGTGTAGGGGACTGTCCTGTGCACTGTAGGATGTTTAGCAGCATTCTTGGTCTCTACCCACTAGACACAAGTAGGTTCCACATTTGTCATCATCAAAAATGTCTCCAGATACTGCCAAATATCTCCTGGGGAGAAATGTCACCCCTGATTAGGAGGCACTCATGTAATCCACTGTAAGATGGATTTGCTGTTACTTGCAGCTAAAAATATTTCTGAATAGGGCTGTCAAATAGAACTTTCTGCAATGATGGAAATATTCTATATTTGTGCTGTCTAATGGAGGAGTCACTAGCCACATGCAACTATTGAGCCCCTGAAATGAGGCTAGTGTGACTGAGGAATTGAGTTTTAAATTTTATTTAATTTGAATGAATTTAAATAGCCACATGTTGCTAGTGGCTACCATATTGGACAGCACAGTTCTTAAGTGATTCCCCTACTGCTTTGCATATCTGTGCTGGTGGCAAGCAAATAAGGCTTTGGGGAAATTAACTGGTTGGGAAAAAGCCAAAAATATGAAAGCAGCTAGTAATAAGAGTAATAAAAGCTGTATTTGTTAACCATCGATGTGGAACAGGCACTGTACTAAACTTTATATAGATGCCACTTTCATCTTCCAATGCATGTATCATTTGCCTCATTTCACAGTTGAAAATCTGTGGCTCAGAGAGGTTAAACAAATTGTCCAGAGCCACATAATTTGGAGCCCACTATTTGAATGTGCTCCCTAAATCCATGTGCTGGAAACTTAATCCCCAATGCAACAATGTTGGAAGGTGGGCCCTGATAAGGAGTTATTATCAGGGACTGGGTTAGTTGTCACAAGAGTGGGTCGTTATAAAAGGTAATATGCCTCTTGTGCTTTTTCTCTCTGTCTTGCATGTTCATTTCCACCTTCTGCCCTTCCACCACGGGATGACTCTTGACAGATGCAGTTATCATGCTCTGGGACTACCCAGTCTCCAGAACCATGAGCCAAACAAACTTCTGTTCTTCATAAATTACCTAGTCTCTTATAGTAGCAGAAAATGGACTAAGAGCCCATGGCCTGTATACTTTAAAGCTCTGAGTTATCATGCAGAGCAGATAAAGAGAGGCAATTCATGGGTTAATGGCTTATATAAAATGATCTAAGCTCCTCACTTTCCCTTTTACTTATGGCTTATTAAATTCAGAGTAGATTAGCTTGGATAATGAAATGGTTTTCAAAATCTAATTTGAAATCCATGAAGATAAGGTGGGCTGCATATGCTTCTGGCATTCTGCCTTGGTCATCCGCAGAGTGGCGGGAGACTCCATGTGGCACAGAGACTGAGCAGCACCAACCTCTTAGCCCTGCTTGGGGCACTCCACCTGTTGCTGATGCCCCTCAACTCCCTGCTTTCCAAGCTCTGTCCCGCTTCAAATACCTGCTGTAAGCTGCAAGGCTTTCCCCATGACTATTTCTTTCTGCTCTGAAGTCCTATAGCAACATTTTAGTTCTTCTCAACCACCCATAGGTTGCTTAGAACATGATAATTCTGCTGATGCCTTTGTCCTAATCCTGAAATTCTCCAGCAACTTCCTTGAGGCCTGAGTCCATGGCTTTATCATCTTGTTGTGGTCCTAGTGTCTACTAGGCACTCCATGAGTGCTTGGGGAAGAGGAGGAGGCTTGGGGATAAAGGTCAGAACCTTTCATGGTTCAGTGGCGCACACATACATGGGGGGGAAGGGAGAGGGTGGTTTGGGGAAGTTCACGTATCTCCTAGGGAGTGAGCTCTTAGAGTACTCTTCACTCAGGCAAAGTTATAGGTGGTGGCCAGTGATGTGGCTACCTCTTTTGCCTGGCTGACAAAATGGAGCAGGACATAAGAATCTGGAAGGACACCCTTCTCCCCACCTTGGATACTATGGGAGGTAACTAGTTTCATTGATGAACATAATTCCAGCAAAGTTAGCCTGCTCTAGTACATCCCTCCTTGTAAAGAATATTACTTCTTTTTTTTATTGATTTCTGATTTTGTTACATTGTAGTCAGAGAAAATACTTGATATGATTTCAATGTTTTTGAATTTTTAAAGACTTGTTTTGTGGCCTAAGAGATGGTCTATCCTTGAGAATGATCCACGAGCTGAGGAGAAGAACGTGAATTTTGCAGCTGTTGGATGAAATGTTCTATAAATATCTATCAGGTCCATTTGGTCTAGAGTGTAGGTTAAATCCAATGTTTCTTTCTTGGCTTTCTGTCAGGATGATCTGCCAAATGCTGAAAGTGGAGTGTTGAGGTCACCAAAGATTATTGTATTGGGGTCTATCTCTCTCTTTAGCTCTGATAATATCTGCTTTATATATCTGGGTGCTACAGTGTTGGGTGCATATATGTTTAGAATTGTTATATCCTCTTGCTGAATTGACCCCTTTTATCATTATATAATGACCTTCTTTGTCTCTTTTTAGAGTTTTTGTCTTGAAATCTGTTTTATCTGATAGAAGTATAGCTACTCCTGCTCTTTTTTGGGTTCAATTTGTATGGAATATCTTTTTCCATCCCTTTATTTTCAGTCTATGTGTGTCTTCATAAGAATACTACTTCTTTTTGACTCTACTTCTTTTGTCCATATGCAGATAAATTGAGAGCTTGGTGAGTTTCTTTTATTTAATGAGTGCTTTGGAAATCCCCTCCTTGGGGAAGTTGAAGATGGGATATGGCAGCACAATTACCCCTTACCTACATGCATTGCCTGAGAGCTTGTGGGAGAGATTGATTGGTTACTGCCGCTATTACTTGGAAACTCTCTCTGCACTCCACTCTGTAGCCAGGGACTGATTTTCTGCTCCTTCAGTGATTTTAGTTACACTGCAACCCTCCTTAAAAGTAGAATGGTAATTGTGTGGCAGTACAGTTATGAATAATACCTCAACATTCAAGGAGCCCTGGAGTATGCAGTTACTTCCCTAGGAGGTCTGGACAGGTCATAAACTCTAGGGTTCAGCTGAAGCTGCTGGGCTGGTGATTTATCTGAATGCTCACTTTAAAGCCTGTCCTAAGAAGGCAACAGATCAAACAGCAATTTCTGAGGAGCATATGCTAAAGGCTCTGATATTAGGACTACAGGAAGGTAAGTATAGGCGGTGGAGGGATAGGTCATTGTTTATTATGATGACCCATTCATCTTTCCACCCCCTATAATTACCTTGCACAGTATAGCTGGGATCCCATTGTGAGCCCAGACCAGTATTCAGATGTGTCTGGACATATACAATAAGCTGGCTGTGAAGAACATTGGGATTCATTTGAATGAGAGTCTTTGACTGGTTTTACCAAATTAGCATCAGGAGGGAAGTTTGGAGTGGATGGGATGGCATGCTGCCTGTCCCTTCCTCTCCCCCGCCTAAGGAGCTGACTTGAGCCCTATGAGGGGAGGGTGGCAGTGGAAGCTGATGAAGACAGGGATCCTTGAGACGTGGGGACACAGACTTCACTGCATTAATGGCTCAAGTGACAGAGGGCACTCTGCAGCATGGGAAGGAGATTTTCTTCTTTTCCAAGGAGACTGCAGAGCAGCTCAGGATGCTGAAGATTCTGCAGATTCCCTCCTGCCAGGGCAGCTCAAGTTTAGTCACCAGCCCCTGGGAGTGGCATTCTTGGCACCAACAGTGGTGCAGAGGGCAAGGCTTCAGTGGGTAGCAGGGGCTGGGGGAAGGCTCTGCTCCAGGACAGCTTTTACAAGGGGCACTAACTGAAAGAACACAGAGGACTGTCTGTGAGTACCCACGTTACCCCCATAGACTTCCCGACACAGCTGGAGGAGGCTGTGAGGGGTCTTCAGGGCCATCGCTAGACCAGAGGGAGCCTTTTATGAATTACAGAAGGTATCCCTCTGGGTGATTGTAGCTCAGTAGGTGCAGGGTTTTATGGAAATTTTAAAGGTGCTCCTTCCTCTAGGGACTTATTGATTATCCAAAATTTGAGAATGTGAAAAAATTATTTCTGAGCACTGTTTCAATGTTGTCTAATGCACCTGCTTCAAGGCCATGGAGGAATGCAATGCTGTTTGACTTACTATTTCTTTTTGGTAAGAGCCCAAGACTGTAAAGTCAGTTGCTGATTTGTAGAAAACTGATAGGAGGCAAATGATCTCTGTTCAGTAGAGAAGGTAATTCAAAGATTATGATTTTTTAAACCCTGTTGATCATTAACCAGTTTTGAATGTATCTTAGCAAACTTCTTCCAGCATTTCCCCCTCACTGAATATATTTAATTGTCTTGTACTCCTTTGAACTAGCTTTGTCATCTTGCTCATGAATGAGTTAAATAAATCTTTGATGTTGCTTACTATGTATACAGAGGATTTAGGATTTTATCATTTTGAAAATATACCTTGCCAAGGCAAACAGACTTCTGCCAGGGTACGTGGCTTGAAAGGAGAACCCAGGCTGAATTTTGGCTTCTCCTTGCTACTTTGGCCAGGCACACTTGGGCAGGGAACAAGATGCCCAGGTGTGCATGGCAGCCCTGGGGGCACTAAATTATATGGCTGAGAGCAAGCATCAGTGAAATTTTTGCTACCATAGTTAGCATGACTCCTTATCTATAACTCAATTTACACTTCTTTCTCCAAAGACTCAAGCTCTACATGTCCTTGCTGTGGGAGAGGGCCTGGCCCAGGAAGGGATAGGTGGTGTTGCTTCAAGAATAGAAGATCACTGCAAACACTGGTGGACAAATGTGAGGGATTAGCATGCTTTGGTTCTGCTCTCACACTGGAAGCGCCCCCAAGATGTAAATGCATACGTGTTTGAAGTTCCTGAAGGGCACAAACTGCACGATGTCTCGAAGGACGGGCTCTCCTTTGGGTGACCTCAGAATCCCGTCGTCCCCGTCCAGCATCTGCATGTCACTGAAGTCAGCGTTCCCCACTCCCACGATGATGACTGACATGGGGAGGTGGGAGGCATGGACAATGGCCTCCCGGGTGTCAGCCATGTCTGTGATGACACCATCTGTCAGGATCAGTAGGATGAAGTATTGCTGCCATCAGATGCCAGGTGATGACGGGCAACATAGAGGTGAGGGAGACAAGGACAACATGATACCAGTTAGCATCTGGGTGGCTTCACTGCATATTGACCAAAGCAATGATGACGACAGACAATTGTTGAGTGCCTGTGCTGATAGCTCTAAAAGCTTAAGGTTATGATGAATGGAGCTTAAAGGCAGGCACAGTAATTATGGCTTAATTTTAATAACCACCCTACTGACAGTTAAAAAGTACAGTGTGGTGGAAGGAGCAGAGACGGAGAGTCAGGAGGACTGGCTACCCAGCCTCAGTCTGTGAAACCCGGGGAAAATCCCTTAACTCCTCTGGGTCTCAGCTTCTTCATTTCTTAAATGAGCAGTGGGGCCAGATCATTTATATGATCCTCTTCAGCTCGAAGATATTTAAAAATATAAAGCTGTGCTGTCAATACAATAGCCACTAGCTCCGTGAGACTACTGAGCCCTTAAAATGTGGCTAGATCAAATGAGGAATTAAATTTTTAATTTTATTTAATTTTAATTAATTTAAATCTAACTTTAAAAATGGATACCCAATTCAGTTATTGGAAACATTTTACATTTGTTTGGGACAACTTATGCAGGTGAATCTACTTTTTGAACTATTAATTTATCAAATCTAAATAAATACTAAGTGTTTGTGATGATAACTTAGCATCCAAACTGAGATACTGTAAGTGTAAAATACATATGGATTTTGAAGACTTAGCAACAAGAAAAGAATATAAAATATGTGACTGATAATTTTTTATATGAAGTACATGCCAAAATGACAATATGTTGGCCATATTGGGTTGAATATATTATGAAAACTGATCTCCCTGTTTCTTTCTACTTTTTAAAATGCAGTTACTGAAGAATTTAAAATTGTATAAATGACTTGCATTATATTCCTACTGGAAAGCACTAGTCTAAGCCTTGCTAAAAAAGGGTCAGGGTTGCAATCTCTCCTTCCGAAGGCCATGTGCCAAGAAGGTGGTGGCCCTTCTCCAGCACAGATGCAGAAGGCTGTGTGCCCCTTGGCTTCCTGTTCGAAGTCCTGGCTTCTGGCCTGCAGCCTGCCTGGCCCCTTTCCACCTGGAGAAGCTGCAGGCACTCATTAGAGATGGGATTGGTGGAAAGGCTCTGCACTCAGCAGCAGGGAAGGCTTGGAAAGTGCTTCGGGGTCTGGGGAAGGAAAACTCATCGAAGGTTATCACTGCTGTTAGTCATCATGGGAGGCACAATGGTGGCCTTTGCTGGTAAGACGGGAGAGAAGAAGATTAGTGAGCTGTAGCTCACGCTGAACTCAGAAGAACTTCCAGTATAATCCCTGCAATTTCCCCAACATTCACAGGGAATAAATGTGGGAAGATCAAATCATTCCAAGTTGCCATATTTCAAAGGAGAAAGACTGGATAGAAGAGCTACATTTTGAAAACATCTGGTTTTGAGAATCATACACTAGGTTGCAAATAGGCTGACAGTACTAAATAGTTTCCTCTTTTCTCTGTAAGCCTTAAAAATGTTTTTAAACAAAAAAATGCACTGTAGATAACTGAAATTCACACTATGATGAAGACAGCCACATGTTCTGAATGCTTTCATACAGTTTAATGTGAAGACTGATTCTGTTCTATGTTCATTAACTTACTACCTACTTATAGTCCTAGCTGACTCCCTAATTTCCAAATTCATTTGAGTTGTGTATTTCCACCCCTATCTATGCTTCTCAAGTCTTACGTGTTGACAAGGAAGCTGGCCTTGGAGTTTAGAGGAGGGTTTCAGTAGGATGAGGTGATGAAGGAGCTAGGAAGGTACAGAGAAAAGGGGCAGAAGGAGGCAATGCTGGTGGTTTGGGAAGAGAGTGTAGGGTATGGAATACACCAATATCACAAGTCACCCTCCCCAGTGTGCAGCTTAGAGGGCCAGGGCAGATGCCATGCCTGAAAGGAGACTGCCTATAATTCATGAGCAGGTGGGCCCTTGAGGAATCCACAATTCTGCATATTTTTCCTTTATTCTCCACCCTCCCCCAACTCCTTTCTGATCTGATCTTTACAGTGAAAGGAGTAAATCTCCCCTACTGCTCAATGCCTTAAGAAACAAAACAAAACAAAACGAAAAATCCCTGATAGTCACACCACCACACTGAGAAACTTTAAAGTTGTAATGGTCTAGGGCAGGAGTTGGGAAACTGTTTTCTTAAAGGGACATTAATAAATATTAATGGGAAAAGGGAAATTAATAAATATTTTGCAGGCCATAATGGCTTCTGTCACAACTACCTAACACTGCTACTGTAGTGTGAAAACAGCCATAGACAATATTTAAAACGAATGGGAGTGGTTATGTTCCAATAAAACTTTATTCATGGATACTGAAATTTGAATGTCACATAATTTTCATGTGTCACTAAATATTCTTCTTCTTTAGATTTCTTGAACCATTAAAAAATGTACAAACCATTCTTAGCTTGCAAGCCATTGAAAAACAGGCTGTGGGACAGAGTTTGCTGCCCCTTGATCTACGGCAGGTGTTCCTAATCTGGGCCTATGGACTGTTGAAAGATTTCAGGCAGTCTGTGAACCTGGGGTAAATTACTTTTTTATTTTCATGAATCTCTAATAGAAATCTATCTTGTTTCAATTATAAATGTAATCAACACATCAAATTAGTATTAGCTGTACTTGTGACTTAGTCACCAATTAAAAAATCACAGATATTTTCCTGACATATTACAGTGGCTGTGGATACTTCAATGTACCGTTTACACTCAACACTACTTAGAAATTGCGGATTAGACTAGCTACTGGTTCTCATAATTTAATGTGTAAATAAAAGATGTATTTTATTACTATATTTATGATGCTTCTTTGTCACATTTTAAAATATTTTGCTAACTGCATTTCAATATAATTTGTTTACTTAATAATATATATTTTATTTTGTGCACTTAAAAATACTTCTGAGAAGGGGGGGTCTATGTGCTTTACCAGCTGCTAAACAGTTTATGGAACAAAAATGGTTAAGAACCCCTGGTCTGAAGAGATTGTCAGGATTCTAGAATCTGATCCTTCCAGGTTTCGTCTAGCTAAAGGTAATCGGCTGCAGACTGCTGGATCGAAACCCTGAAGGAAATTTCCAATAAGGCTAGCAGTAACAGTTCCTTCAAAGTCAGGCTGGGAAAATGCTCAGGGATGAAATAAGAAATAGTCTTTGAATATACTTGAGGTCCTGATCAGATAAAGAGGGGATTTTTTTTTTCTAGGAGAGTTCCACAAAATAAAGGAGAAAATCCTATAGCAACAGACTCCCTGGCATAGCTGGCCTAAGAGGTTCAAGATTATGACCCTTAGCAACCAGTGATAACAAAGGATCCTGGACCACAAATTGTTCAAAGAATAGGAGAAACCTCTGGGGAAAAGCATCTATTCCTGGCTATGGGGATAATATATCTGGGGATATGTGGACTGGATGCTTCTTGCATATGGTCCCATTTGCTGGTCTGTCCTTTCAGATCAGCCCCACCTGTCCCTTGGCAATTGAGTGATGGCCAAAAACTCATGCTGGCTTATATCAGACCCAAATCGAGGCCTATGCCAGCCCTGTTCTCTTTTTACTCTGGTGGGTCCTGGTGTCCCAGAGGGGATGAAATCATCCTGTTTTAAACTGGGTTCTGCAGATGCCCTAGGGGTGCCTTGGATACTCTTGGGGATAAAAGAGTAAAGGAAAATAGACAAGTTTTGACTCTATCTCTTAATCTAAATTTGGCAAGGTGTGTGTGTGTGTGTGTGTGTGTGTTTTAATTTATTTTATATGTTGGATTTCAAGCAAGTTATTATTTTAAGAACGGGTCCTGGTGCTAAAAAAATTTTTAAAAGGTAAAAAATAAAGTGAAATACTGATCCTGTCCAAAACTTATCCCTAAATATTGCATCTGTGAGGGTCCAAATTTGTCTGTGGTAAGAGAGAGATACATTAGGGGAAGCCTTGCAGAGTCCACACACTGGTGGGGTATTGATCTGCAATGCTGGGAATTGCTGGTGGCTTCTCAAGAGAAGAGAAAAGATGAACAGAGAGGAGGCATGATTTTCTTAGCTTCAATACCTGAAGCAGACTTGGGAAGCATCAAGCTCCCAGCATCTCTGCTAGATGAGATCCCAAATTATAGAGCGGCTCTGCCCAGCTTAAAGGCCAACATGTCCATGGTCAATCACTATTCTGAACTTGTTATCGGAGGAGACACATCTTTAGCTCCCCAGAGGTCAGCAACTCACCATGCAGGTCAAACCATTGGTTAGTGATTTTAAAAACATATGTAATGAGCAGAAGAGGTAAGAGAAGATGCCACACAGATCAGGCACATTCATTTTTCATGGATAACTCTGGTTACCTGATAGATGTTGGGTAGCTGTGGTCAGTTATGTAAATGAAAGAACATTTTAAAATTATTAGTCAAAAATAAAAATTTGCTTCAAACTATCCCCATTCCCTTGTAGGTAGCTAAATGACCCAAGCCTGGAGGAGTTGAAGATGCTACTCAGATGTAGGAAAGAGACAATGGACTCAACAAATGCATATGGTGACTGTCGTTCCCTCTAGGGAACCTGGGAACTCTGATCTTTTCAAGTAGGAGAGACTTCAAATTTTAACTAAAGCAGGAACACCATCCTGGCATATAAGATGTACAATATTTAAGATACATACAAATTTTACAAAATAAAATTCAAAGTACTTATCATCATATATGTATGAAAAGTAATTTTAGAATGGTTTCATATCCATTCTTCAAATAAGCATTTATTGAGCACATACTGTGTGAAGCATTGTTTTGTATACTGGGGATATACTAGTGAACAAGGTCTTCTCATTGTAGAGCTTTCATATGAAAGTAGAGGAGATGAAACACACAAATAGGGAAATTCATCTAAAGTAGTTCAGGTGGTGATAAGTGTTAAGAAGAAAAATAAATCTAAGACATGGTAGGGGTGGGTGGCTTGGCTATTTTGGATAAGATAACCAGGGGGAACTTTCGGAGGAGTTGATAGTTGAGCAGAGCTAGAGGATCACGTGGAGGTTTGGGGTGAGAGAAACCCTGACAGAGTAGCAAGTGAAAAGGCCTGGACGTGGGAATATGTTTGGTGTATTTAAGGAACAGCAAGAAGGTCGGCGTGGCTGGGATCTAGGGAGCAAAAGAGAGGGTGACAGGAGTTAAGATCAGAGAGGTAGGCAGGGAGTGGGGCATGTCGTGCCATCTAGGCCATATTAGGGAATTTAGATTTTATTCTAAGCACAGTGAGAAGTATTGGAGGATTTAGAGCAAAGGAATGACATAATACTAATTGTATTTTTAAAAGACCAATCTGGTTTCTGTGTGAAGCATAGATCATAGTAGGAAAAAGGTAGGAATAGTAGCTAATGTGTGAAATGGGGTCAAGGGAGAGATTTTTTAACTTAAACAGGAGATACAATAGAATGATTACTTGCTATTTGGGAATGAGTCTTTCTATTAGCAAGAATACTTACTTGCTAATGGGAATAAGTCTTCAGTAGAAGGCAAAGTAGAAAGGGAAAAGAATAGAAGATAATAGATAATAAGGAGAAAGGGAGAGAATATAACGGCTGGGTCACAATCCTTAGATAACCGAGAGGGGATGTGCTCCCATGCACAGAAGGAAAGGCTGACATCTGTAGCAGTGTGGTCCTTCGTCCATTCTAACCTGGGGGAAAGCTGAGAACATGCATGCAGTATAAGAAGGATAGATGAGTTGATGTAAAAAGATGAGGGAGTAGTATAGTATTTTCTGTATGAAAACTCAGTATCCTGGAACCCAGGATAAAATTAGAATTTCAGACATCAGTAATATTCTACTAAATCTGAAAAAAAAAAACCCATAAAGCTTAAAAAGAAATATATTGATATCATTAAAATGATATACAGAAAAATTATTATGATAATATATTTACTTCTAAAATATTAGATGAAAAACTCAAACCCTGTTTGGCCTTGGCTTGCATTTTTCTTAAGAAAACGTGAAACAAATCTTTGCTGGGATGTTTTGTGTTGCTGCACTTCACCACCAGGGGGCAAAATCATCCATTGTTTTACTTCTGTGGGGTTTCACTTCCATCTGCAGTATGGGTACATAGGAAAGCAAGCCTACATTTGGGTATTTTTTTTTTCTTTCCAGGGATAGGAGGTAGGTATGACATACTTCAGTGAATACAGTAACTTCCATTGTTGAGTGCCACCTGTTTTCAGGCAATATGGTAGACATTTGACATGTATCATCTCTAAGCTTCACAACCCAGCAGAGAAGGGTTTGATTATGCTCATTTTTCAGATGAGCAGACTGAGGACAGGAGAGGGTTAAGTCACTCATCCAAATTCACAAGAGTAGAAATGCTGGAATTTATTGGCCTAGTGGGATGGATGCTATGGCCAATATCCAGGTAAAGAAGGGTAACTTCCTGCTAGCAGGTGAATCACCCTCTCCTTACCGAGGCCTCCTTGGTGTTAGTCTCCTCCGACGCTGACTTGGCAACCTTCTGAATGATGGGGGCGATGTTGGTGGGACCATAGAGTTGGAGCTTTGGAAGACAGCTCTGATAGGCTTCCACAACTCCTTGAATTCCTAAGATGAGATCAGCAAAGATCAATAGTTCCTCCAAATATATTTATAGTCAAACACACACAAAAATATAGCATTGCTTTTCTCCAAATAATTCTTATCAACATCACATTTATGTTCTTTAACTAAAAAGGAATATCACATTGCTACCGTTGCTGCCTCCTTTCCCACTGAAATCATTCTCTTCTTTAAAGGCCTAAGTCAAAAGCAACATTTCCACAAACATTTCCCTAATATCCACTTTACACAGAAGATTTCATTAGATCCTCAGAGGCATAAGAGGTTAAATGATCAGGACACACAGCAAGTGAGTTACAGGCTCAGGATTTCAACTCAGGTCTGTTGGGCTCTAAGAGCTGTGTCCTCAGTTACTAGGCAAGTCAGCTTTAATGCTCCTCTAGTTTCCACACCACCGTGTTGACTCTAGTATCTATCACCTGGGCCATCTATAAGGTTTGCATGTTCTCATCACTATCTCTACAGATGTTACACTCCTTGTGGGCAGGAATCATGTCTTACTCACTTTTGTATTCCCTAAAAGAGACTGAGGCAGTGTCAGGTACATGGTAAATGTTCACAAGTGTGTGATGAATGGGTGAAATGGCTGGTAGACTCACCCACTGGCACTGGTAGTACAGAGGAATGATGGTCATCACCATGGTCAGCCCCTCATTCAAAGGGGGCTCCCATCCAGGAAATATGATAGTAAAGCCTGGGACTTAACTAGGGGAGGCAGCCTGTCTGTGCAGCTTCTCCTGGCATTTGGAGAATCTTGACTGCATATTTCGTGTTATAATCCTGATCCTAAAATAATAGTCACATTACAAATGATTTTTATTCAAATGGCTGCTCTTGTTGTCTGTGCCTGTGTTACCTCTTGCCTTCCCTTCTTCCAGCTCATCTTCTTATCCCTTTCTATCCTAAAATAGCACATTGGTCCTGTTTGGGCCAGAGGGATCCACACTAGCCCCTCCTGAAATTGTTCTCCGTGGCCACCATGCACTGCAAACCAGCTCTTGGGTATTTTGAATGAGCAAGTTCTGTTCTGTTCTGCCTTTATATACATGCTTCCAACCTCATTGAAAAGGCATCACCCATCTGGACCTGCCCCAAAGCCTGGCATTTTAAAGACAGACTCAAAAATCACATTGCAGTTTGGTTTTAAAATTAAATGATGCTGAGGGGAAGTTCCTTATCTCTTTTGGTTCTTGAGTTTTTGCCTAAGATAAGCAAGTTTGATTTCCTTTTCAAAAATATCAGGCAGATGAATTCTAAGACTGTGAAACAGGTGACAACTAGGGTTTATATTTCATTCTGCTTTGGTGGAAAACCACTCTTATAGTTTAAGAATGGGGATGGTTGGGGATGAGGAAAGTTTAAACCATAATAAACCGAGAGAGCTTGGGAAGGAATAATGGCAGAATGGAGATTGGGTCTTAGAGGTTACTATGTTCAGACCCAATGATATTGATATCACATTCTTAGTCATTAACTGCTGAGTTTGTGAGAGAAATTGCTGGATGCTTTACATATCTCACTGGATCTGAATTAACCCTGGTCCATCTCTCCCTCCTTATCGGCAAGAAGGAGAGAGATATGGACATTTCTACTATAAAAATCTCTTACGATCTTCATAGTAACAGATGTTCTTGGTTCTGTACTTAGAAAGCAGGAAAAATAATTCTAGAATGAAATTTAACATCATGGTTTCAGCATCACTATTTTGTGGAATCTTCTGGTTGGAAATAATGGAACATGGACTGTGAGAAGGTTCGTTATGACACAAAGACATGACACCACTTATCCAAAGTCACTGAGGCCACATCTTTTGCAACATGCTGAAAGTGCCAAATAATTTCCATATTTCCCCTTCTCCTTATGCCTGCCTATAGAGGAAGTTGTGAAAAAAATACTCGATGAAAATTTGGAAAGCAGAAAGAGGGATATCTCATCACTGTCCATCAGGTGAAACTCCCCATTCCCCTTATCTAGCTAGCCAGCTAACTTTAGTCAGAGGAATACAGGACTGGGCTCAATATTCTTGCTGTAAACTTGACACCTCTTCTGCATTCTATCTTTTACTCTTATTTTTATGATCTGTAACTATGGCTCTCTGTTTCCTTTGGAGTGGTGCGGTTTATTTGGATACAGAAAGCCTACCTCGCTGCTGTGGAAAATCATAACTGATATGCTACATCAGTGGAGAGAAACTAACATGGTGCAAAAGGAAGGGCTGTGAGACACTAGCTTTCTTTTATGTTGTGATTTACCTGCACATTCTGGGTTGTCTTCATTAAAGTTGATTGCAAAGTCATGAGAGACCTAGACATCAATTAAAATTTAAAAACAGGAAGAAAGAAGAATTACAATTTTAAGCCAGTAAGGTGCCACTGGGGTTTAGAGTTTGCAAACAAATGCCCATTACATTCATTATTGGTAAGCAGCAGGAACCATTTTAAGACTTTACACAATCAATCTAAGATGGAGGGTGAATTCTAAGCTCCCTGAGGAGTTGAGGTGACAGGAAGATTTTCTAGACTCAGATAAACCCTGGCAAGAGGGGACAATAAGGCATATTTTAAAAATTCAAGAGAAGATTTCAGAAAAATGTAACTCCAAATAGCTTCTAGATAGAACTGGCCACAGACTGGAGGCTTAGATTTGGCTGAGCTCTATTTGGACCCAGGCATTAAAAAAAAGATAACTTAATAACCCAAGCTGATGGTTATAAAGGCTCCAGATAAGCTGTTGACATTTCCAGAATCATCCTAACATGATAGGCAGAGCTATACGGCAGGAGAATTTTCACATATATACAGGTAAAACAGACTGTACTCTACTTTTGGAAAAGTAATAAAGTAATATAACTTGTAATCTTCCACACAAATCCCTCTCCTTGGCAAGACCTATCCACAAGGTCAAATAATATATTGTTTACTTTTTCTTTCCAAAAACTTGATAAAATAAGAGGGACATTCTGGCATCTGAACAGTTCTGTTGAATCATTTAGAATTTTGTGGATAATTCTATTTCAAAGAATGTTTCCAAGCTCTACCTCTTTGAGGTGGCTATAAAATAGGTCACTGTGTTAAAAGATGTCTCATTTCTTAGTGGGAGGTCACAGGTGAGGCTGTTGGTGCCTATCTCATATTCTCTTGCCCTTAGCACTTCTAAGCAAGTCAGCTGACTTCCAGCCATCTTACCTGCTTTATTTACTTTAAGTTTTTCTCTGGTCTTCAGAGCCTGCTTTTCTGTCCAAGTGACAGAGTAAAAATGTTTGGAAAATGTCCCTTGGGAGCAGCCCTTAATCAGTAATTGACAGGAGAAGATGTATAAATACGCCAGCTACTTAATCCCTTGGGGTCTGTGTGTGCTGTACATCATCTCTCAGGGGTCCCCAGCAGGATTAAGCTCCAGCTGCCACAGTAGTAACTGGATTGATGATACACCTGGTGCTGACTTCCTTCCATTTCCCAACTCTCTGTTAGGTTTCCTCCACCTCTCAAATAAACTACTTACATCTAAATCATATTCCTTTTTTTTTTTTTTGAGACAGAATCTCGCTCTGTTGCCCGGGCTAGAGTGCCATGGCGTCAGCCTAGCTCACGGCAACCTCAAACTCCTGGGCTCAATTAATCCTACTGTCTAAGCCTCCCGAGTAGCTGGGACTACAGGCACGTGCCACCATGCCCGGCTAATTTTTTCTATATATTTTTAGTTGGCCAATTAATTTCTTTCTATTTTTTAGTAGAGACGGGGTCGCGCTCTTGTTTAGACTGGTTTTGAACTCCTGACCTTGAGCAATCTGCCTGCCTCGGTCTCCCAGAGTGCTAGGATTACAGGCGTGAGCCACCGTGCCCGGCCCTAAATCATATTCTTAATATCTGTTCCTGGGGGAGTGCAAATTAAGACAGAGGTATTTGGGTTTCAGTTTCAATGCATACTTTGAGATTTTGTCCCAAAGAAGTAAATTATGATGACCTTGTAAACTCTCTGGGTGGCACCTGAGCTGCTCAGACCATCAGTGCTTATCTAGAACAGGGGGGAAATCAGACACAGAAAAGGGATATTTGAATGGCTTTTTGGGAACAGAAGTCGGGAAATATGAGAGATATCTACTAGGACAGCAGGAAGAGTAAGTTAGCTGACAGACTGTATGGGGCTAGGGGATCAAAAGGACATGAGGACTTCAGAAAACAGCAAGAAGGATCAGTTACTCCAAAAAGTAAACCAGGAAGATGTCATGAATGAGAAAAGGAAGGCCAGGAGCAAGGTGTGCTACCTAGCTCTGTCCTCAGCACTGTTGGGCCAAGCTGAGGCTGGAAGACCACCTGTGGGGATGTGATGGAGACCACTCAAGCACTCCTGAGGAGTTGGGCTGGTGGTGGTGTTTCAGTCTTGAGGCTCAGTAGCTCTAAGAAGAAAGTGGGCACCAACCTGCCAGCAATCTGGAGTTGATACCACATCTGAATGGGACTGTATCTCCTCAGCTCCAGCTGATTCTTGCATTGGTTATTTTTAATTTTACTGTTGCCAGGTTTTCGGTTTTTCAAGAGAGGCCAGAAATCTGACATTTTATATAGAATTGGCTAATTCTTTAAAAAAATATGTCAAGTATAACACATTTGTGGCCTGAATAATGTCCACAGGCCACCCGTCAATGACTCCTCTTCTATAGTCTTTCTCCCCATATGCTCTATTTCCAACAAATGTTTCTAGAACTCCATAGCCATGCCCAGCAGGAAGGCCAGTGTGGACTATGAGGCAAACAAGAAGGCAAACAGGTCAGGGAGACATGCCATCCATCCACTGCTTGCCCAGTAGTGACAGGGAGATCTGATTTCCTTTTTCAAAAAGAACATAGAAGGGGAAGGCCCCTTGTCTGACAGCTCTGGTGACAGACCAAATGTCAGCATCTTCCTCCTGATCGGCAGCTCAGACATAATCAGTAAAAGAGACATTAATGATTGGGCAGTGTTGCTTGCAATTAGCTCAGGCCTCAGAGGCATTGGGGAGGTGGAAGCTGGGGCAGGGACCTTGCTGCCTCTCCAAGCTCTGCCCACCTGGGAGAGCTGAGTTCTCTGTGGAGAGTGTTCCACAGAAGCATCTGGTATACCACAGTAGAGTGCTGCAGCACCACTACAGTGCAAATTTCTCTATACACAATCTTTGCCTTTTCTCTGTCACGACAAATCATTATCAAATACAAATAGGATCATAACATCTTCATAAGAACCTTTCGGCTTCCCAATCCTCTAAGCCATAATGGTTCTTTCTTCAGGACTTATCTATGTCTCCTATGCAAGACCTGGGCTCAGAGACTTGGGATGAGGGAGTTTATAGACTTCACCGTCAGGGACTTTCATAGTTGGCATTGTCAATAGGATTTATTTTGATTCTACTTCCTAGGGGAGATATGAATGGATAGTTTCTGAATCCTGGGAGATCAATTTCCTGAGTGCTTTCTCAGTCTCTGACCACATCTACAAGAAGCTAAACAATGGAACTCTTTCTCTGGACCTCTGAGAAGACCCACGCAGAACACTGGCAGATCGGGTTTCATCAAGAGACAGGCTCTGAGGAGTTAATCTTGCCAGTTCTGAAGACCATTCTGACTCTTGGGGCCCTACTTACATAGTTGTGTTAAGAGCCAACAGAGGGGAGACTGCTGTGAAGGAAACCCAAGTTATCCCGGAACCACAGCAAAGTGAAAGAAGATCCCATCTCCAGTTGCTCACCGTGTACTCTGGGGGTATCCTGGCACCAAACCCAAAGGCTGGGAACATCTTGTCACTGAAATCAAAATGAAAAAAAGGAAAAAGAAGTTGCTTCATTTATTTATCTATTATGAAGAAAAAATATGAACCCACACTACCTTGCTAGGCCATGTTGCTATGTCAAATGCCAACTCAGGCTATTTTTTTTAATAGAGATGGGGTCTTGCTCTTGCCAGGCTGGTCTTGAACTCCTGAGCTCAAGGGATCCTCCTGCCTCAGTCTCCCAGAGTGCTAGGATTACAGGCGTGAGCCACCACATCCAGCCTGATGACTCATGCTTCTTGACTATCTCTGGTAATGGGGGTAGCAATCACACAGATGATTAAAATCAAGAAACAATCCCCACAGCTCATTACAGTAGTAAGTGTACAACTTCTCTTAACTTTTTGCTAGAATTGATACCAAAAAATAAAATGGCTGCAGAGTTCACCAATCCCCTGCCCCGACCAGTCCAATTTTCTGTTTCCTTTGAAAAGTGATCATGAATTAGGTAACTCCTACGGTTGACTATGTTAGAGTCTTTCATATGTATTATCTTTTAAAATATTTATAGGGAGAGATTACTGTTCTCATTTTACAGGTGGGCAAGTGCCTTGAGAGGTAAAGTAACATGCCCAAGATCATGCTGCTAAATAGAGCCAATTAAAAGACAGACAAGACTGAATCTGAGGGAATATTAAAAGGCGATGGAAAGCTTATAAGTGTGGCCACTGACAGAGCTTCATGCTTTCTACACCACTCATTGTGTTCACCACCTTATTACACTCAAGCAGCAACAAGTTGTTTGCATGACTTTCCTTGTTTCCTAAACTCAAAGGTACCCTGTCTTTTGTATCAATATCTTTATATCTCCACTGCCCTCTGCCCCTAATTGCCCTCTGTCCCCACTCTTCACCATAGAACTTGCCATACAATGTGTGCTCAGTAACTAATTAATGAATAGATAATGTGTGAATTTAAATCATTAAGATGTGGTTACATAAAGAAGGGAGAATTCTTGTGAAAACCCGTGAGAGTCACATATATATCCTGTGGCTTGGTTTCTCTTATGCATATTGGAAATTCTCTCCGAATTTATTCATTCACATGTATTGTATACTAACTCTTAAGTTTATTGTACTATAGGTGAGAGGATGAAGAAGAGGAGAATTAACACATTTATTGACACATATAATGTGCGAGGCACTATGCTAGGTGATGTACATATTTATTAATTCTCATACAACCTGGAAGTTCCACCTACTGATTATTCCCATTTTACAGATAAATAAGCAGAGTCTCAGAAAGGCTAAATAAGCAGGCAAAGGTGATTACCAAGGAAGATTGTATAATTCCGAAGCCCATACCTTTTCTGGTATACCTTTATAATTTAATGATTAGTATTAAACATGCTTTTCTACTGGAACCTCCAATAACTGGGCTCCCTGACTAGAAAGCAAATAATCAAATTTTTTGCTATTAGGGGTGTGTTGCAATGGGGCTCTAGAATACTGCTCTTGGCAAAGGGCATGTCCTTTTCATACTATCTACCTTTTACTTCCTTTGTCATTAAGAACACATCCGATATTTCTTCTTGCAACAACTCTATAATTCTCAGTTCTTGGTAGAGTCAGTCAAAGGGAAAAAAGAAAAAAAGGAATTCAGATAGAGCTCACTGTCCTGAACATCTTCTGTGAGCAAAAGGGGATCCTCCCACCCCCTGGCTGACTGAGAAGAGAAGGTAGCAAAGCCAGATTCTCACCCATCACCACCTAACTGATTTAGAAGTCATTAGTAGATAACGATGGCTTTGACAAAACTTTGCTAAAACATAGCCAGTTTAATTAAATTTGAGTTAGGAGTTGGGAGATACAACGAAGATAGAATTCTTTGAAATCAAAGTCGAAATTCTCCAGGAAATCACCAGCTCCCCTTTTCTCTCACTGTTGTGCTGCTCCTGGCTTTGTGGTGCATGGTATCCAGCATGTACTAGAGAAAGTATTAATGTGGATAAACAGAGACTCACAACAGCTTACCAGGGATTAGCTACAGATACAAGAAAATATATCTCTAGTCCTTGGAAATATTGAAATACTTTGCCTCAGCAATTCCTCCTTAACCAACACAAGGGCTGAGGGATGTAAGAAGGAATCTGGGTGGGGATTTCAGAAGTTCTTTCTAGTTAAGTCTGGAATATAGCTTTTTCGGGGGAGCGATGGGTCCTAGTTCTTCTAACTCAAAGATGGCTCAAAAGTCAAAAGAGAGAAACCTGGGAGGCTCTACACCCTTTATTTTCCTCTTTGATGGGTTTAGGAGGGGTGAGATCTAGTATTCCATCCATTGGTAATCACTAAACCAGTGTTCCAGCCTTAATGATATTTCTTTTATTCCATCTAAGCCGTCTTTGGAGATTTGAAGTTTGTTGAGCATGATGCACTGTTATGTAATTGAATTTCAAGAGCAGAAAGGTAGGGAAAATGCTTCACAAGGGGAATAATTAATGAGCCAGCAGGGATAAATTCTCTGAAGTTAGCCACCACAAAGCCTCTAACTAATAAACATATTAAAGAAAAAATTTCAAGCCTAAGCATAATAGATTGAAACATCCATTCTTTCTGTTTAAAAATAAAACTAGGCAAAGAGGAGTCTTATTATGCAAGAAGTAAGAGAAAGCATGTCGAGCTAAAAAGGAAGCATTGGTGTGTCAACACTCCAAAGAACTCAAGATTGGATCCACTCAGCACCAAGCAAAGGGCCATTTAGCTGCTCTTAGGAAAATAATTGGTGAAGACTGACAATCTGGAAAATTCAGAGGTACATTACCACATTGGTAAAGACAATATTTCT
Organism: Lepilemur ruficaudatus; assembly: GCA_963574885.1. Classification (NCBI taxonomy): domain Eukaryota; kingdom Metazoa; phylum Chordata; class Mammalia; order Primates; family Lepilemuridae; genus Lepilemur; species Lepilemur ruficaudatus. The sequence goes on from CAUYRT010088648.1 coordinate 40,494, forward strand.
TACTATTGGCATAAAATAGTATAAAATACAATAAAAGAGCCCATGTTCTTTAATGGTTATGAACAAGCTGTCCTGAACTTAGGGAATGACCATGCGTAAATGACCTTCAGATGGAAGATTTATTTTTAATTACCATCTTGACTTTTTCTGTTAAACAAAACTTTGAGATAAATCAAGAGGTTAATACTAGTAAGACAAATTACTGTATTTATAAGGAAATGGAGACTAACTCAGAACAGTATGGCATTTCAGAGCACATAGAGACATTTAATAAAGACTATTTTCTAAAGCAATGGTCTTCAAACTGGGATACATGAAAATGCAAAGCCCTTCTAGGGGTAGAAGAGCATGGATTTTTTTTTTCTTTAAAAAAAGGGAAATCAGTATTCAGTTCCTCTACATCCATATGTATTCTTTGCTGAAACCGATCTGGGAATTCCTGTGATGGAGAGACCTGCTCTCCATTCACACCTTTCCTTTCACTATTACCCTTCTCCTATATCTATTCTGAATCTTAAGCACCACGGTGCATCGCTCCAGAGGTAAATCTCTGTAGTATCAAATAGTGGTACAATTATAAAGGTGAATGATTCACTAGGAACAAAAATATTTTTGCAAGTCAGGTAGTTGCCAATTTTTGCTTTAAATAAATTTTAGCAAGTGCTGATGTCAGCTGATCAATAAAAGTTTTATTTTGATGATTGACTATTACATGATTTCTTTGGTGTATAACTCAGAATTGAAAGAATTGTTAGTCAAATCCCCCATTTCTATGTACTTATTTATAAGAATAGGTTTTCTTAGTGTTTATATTGATAAAAGAAAAAATGGGTTAGAATTGATCCTAGATTCTCCCATTCTAATAATAGGGAGCACTCATCCACAGATAATGTAAACTGGAAAAAAACACTGTTTCCATAAGATCTGATTTCCAGTAAGTTTTTACTTTGCATAGGTAATAATTAGGCACTAAAATTTTCAATATTATCTTTATGTTCTTTTGATCAGTGCATTAATAATAATTGTAATAAAAATTCTACCCATGTCTTTTGCTCACATTTTAAATGGGGTTGTTTGATTTTTTCCTTGCTGATTTGCTTGAGTTCTTTATAGATTCTAGTTATCAGCCCTTTATTGGATGTATAGCATGCAAATATAATGGCTAACAGATATATGAAAAAAAATGCTCAATATCTCTAATCATCAGGGAAATGCAAATCAAAACACAATGAGACATCACTTAACTCTAGTGAAATTGGCTGTTATCAAAAAGTCCCCAAACAACAAATGCTGGCATGGATGCAGAGAGACAGGAACACTCATACTCTGTTGGTGGGACTACAAACTAGTATAATGTCTATGGAAAGTAGTATGGAGATACCTCAAAGAACTAGAAGTAGAACTACCATTTGATCCAGCAATCCCACTACTGAGTATTTACCCAAATGAAGAAATGACATTCTATAAAAAAGACACCTGCACTTGAATGTGTATAGCAGCAAAATTCACAGTTGCAAAGATGTGGAATCAACCCAAGTGCCCATCAATACAAGAGTAGATTAATGAAATGTGGTATATGTATACCATAGAGTACTACTCAGCTATTAAAAAAATGGTGAACTAATACCTCTTGTATTAACCTTGGTGGAACTGGAGACCATTCTTCTAAGTGAAGCATCACAAGAATGGAAA
>CAUYRT010088652.1:0-12145 GCA_963574885.1 Lepilemur ruficaudatus
TGGTGGCACATGCCTGTAGTCCCAGCTACTCGGGAGGCTGAGGCAGGAGGATCGCTTGAGCCCAGGAGTTTGAGGTTGCCGTGAGCTAGGCTGACGCCACGGCATTCTAGCCTGGGCAACAGAGTGAGACTCTGTCTCAAAAAAAAAAAAGTTTAAAACCCACCTGGACAACATAGTGAGATCCCATCTCTATAAAAAATTTGTAAGATATTAGCCGGGCATGGTGGCATACACCTGTGGCCTCAGATACTCGGGAGGCTGAGGCAGGAGGATCACAAGCCCAGGTGTTTGAGTTTGCAGTGAGCTATGATCATGCCACTGCACTCCAGCCTAGGTGACATAGTGAGACTCTATCTCAAAAATAAAGAAAATAAGTGTTGGTAAGAAATTGGAACCCTTGTGCATTGCTGGAAAAATGATACCACCACCATGAAAAACAATATGGTGGTGTTTCCTCAAAAAATTACATATCGAATTTCCATGTAATCCAGCAATTCCACTTCTGGGCATATACCCAGAAAAAATGAAAGCAAGGACTCTAGTAGATATTTGCACACACATATGTTCATAGTAGTATTATTCACTGCAGCCAAAAGGTGGAAGCGACCCAAGCGTCCATCACCAGATGAGTGGATAAACAAAATACAGTATCATCCAGCCTCAAAAAGGAAGGAAAGTCTGACGTGCTACAACGTGAGCAGTGAAATAAGCCAGACACAAAAGAACAAATACTGTGTGACCACTTATGTGAGGTCCCTAGAGTAGTCAAATTCATAGATGAGCAGTTACTCCTCTATGAATAGAGATGAAATAGAGGCTGTGGTGTTCAGCTGCTGAGATTTGGGGGCTATTTGTTACAGCAGTTGGTCTATCCTGACTAACATCACTCCCTTCTTCCATTGTATTCGCCTGGCAAGCCTCAACCCTAGACCCAACTGGCTTCCTTTGAGACAGAGTCTTGCCCCATCACCCTGGGTCAAGCTCTGTTTCTGGCACACACGAAATCCTTGCAGATGTCCTGGTCAGGCATCTCTCCTCCACATGGTAACACAGAGATCCAGGCTCCCTCTTTCTGATGCTATTGCCTTTATCTTGCGGCTTCCTAGGTCACCATGCAAGGGGAAGAGAAAGTGGGGAAGGCATACCAGCTATTTAACCTCCCTGGCCCTGAAGGGATATGTAGATTACTTCAGTTGGTGTGTTAGTCTGTTAGGCAGTGGGCAGCTGGCCAGGCTTCTTCCCAGAGTCCTTTACCACTAGTTAGACACGAGAGAAGAGAGAAGGCAGAGAGGGTCTCCAGGAGGGAGGAGTGACCTACGTAAGAGTCACATGGTCCTAGACCACTACTAGGGGGTGGGGAGCTGGGAAACCTGTTCTCTTGGTGTGCCCAGGAAGGAGGAACGGGTGCAGACAGGGAGGGCGGTGTTCATGAGGGGATGGAATCTATACCGAGCATGGGGAGAAGGCCGAGGGGAAAAGTGGGAGGCCAGTGAGCGGAGGGCAAGAGGGGTTGGGAGACTATCCCGGGACGGTCCTGGAGGAGAGGCCTAAGCGTAGGAGCTGGTGGACGGAAGTGGGATGCTTGAAACCACCTGTGTATCCTGGTGGTGGGACAGCGCAGGGCAGAAGAGGGCCTGGGTTGGGGCATCAAGGTAAGGAGGTGAGTCATGCAGGCGGAATGTTGAGGCCACAGAGACTGATGAGAGGAGCCTGGAGCAAGATGGGTTTAATCTTTCACCACTCGGGCTGTGTGTTTCTTGTAGCACTCTGCTCCATGCACTTCACTCATTTGATCCTTTAACCATCAAATGCAGTAGATACTAATATGGTCCCCATTTTACAAGCCAGGAAGAGAGGCACAGAGACAATAATTACCTGTCCAGGGTCAGACGGCCTGGAATGGTGCTGGGGCTGGAGCCAGGCAGCCCCTGAGTCACTCACTCATTTACACGCTCACTGAGCGCTGTGCGGGCTGCGAGTTGGAAGAGGGGCTGAGAGGTCAGCAGATGCAGGCTGACCGGGCAGGAGAGGGTGGGGCCTCCCAGCACCAGTCCCAGGGCAGAGGGACTGTGGGAGAGGACTGGCAGGGGTCCCGCTGGCCTGGAGGCCTGTCTTGATGGCGAGGATCTGCCTGAACCGCCTTAACCGGATTAGTCCTGCCTGGGGTGGGGGCCGGAGAACCTTCGCCCTGAGCTGCTGGTGGCCAAGGGTCTCCCTCCCTGTCCACCTGGCGCCTGGGGCGGTTTATTGTTATTAGCGTTGTGGATACAAATTCTAATTGCAAAAACAGCCTCATCAAGTTATGGCGAAGGAGAAATGTAAAACCGTTAGTCCCGCCCCCGACACGAACACTTAGGGGCGACTCCCCACCAGGTCCCAAAGGGGTTGGGGCGGGGACTTGCAGGGCAGGGAGGCCCCGCGGCCGGCCTGGTGCGTCCCTGCGCCGCGGAGGGACGTGGGGGGCCCGGGACCCCTCCCCACCCAGCCCCGCCGCGCCCCCTCCCCCTTCCTCAGGCGCCGCCCCCTCCCCCCCGGCCGCCCTGGCTCCCGCGCGGGGGCAGGGGACGCTGGAATCCTGTCCGGCCGGTTTCCTGCCCTGCTGGGCAGCCGCTGGCCTTGGAATTCGGCCCGGCAGTGGCGCTGGGGGAGGAGGGTCCGGCCTTTGCTTCCTTGGGCCCAGCGGATGTTCCAAGGTTGCCCCCCCCCGCCGCTCGGCCCCCTCTGCCCTGTGGGATGGCGAGAGTGCTTAGAACCCCGGTTCCTAACCGGGCGGAAACAGCGTCCTTTTTTTTATTAAAAAAGAAAAGAAAAGAAAAGAAAAAGAAACTCGTGGACCGGTCAAGGTCCCACAGAGGGACTGCCAATGGGGCCCCACCGACCTCTGGTGGCTTCTACAGGCCCGAGTAGGAATGCGGGCTGCCACCTCCCCTGCTTCCTTGTCAGTTACCGAGAGGGGGTGAGGACAGCACTTGGGCTCCTCACTGGGAGGGGACGCATCTCAGCCAGACCCTGGGCTGGGAGAATAGAGAATGGAATAGGCCCTGCCCGTGCCCTGGGCCTCAGCTTACCCACCTGTACGAGCGGTCCTCTGCAGAAGGGATGGCCCTCCCAAGGCCACCAGGCAAGTCCAACCTGCAGGGCCGGGGCCCACTGAGCAGATGGGGGCCCAAAGCAGTGGGCAGACGGGGTGCAGTGCCTGACCGCAGGTCCCCACTGCCTCTCAGGCCATCACAACTGGGATCTTTCTACAAATTGCATTTATTGTGTTTCAAAAGTAATGCAAGCTTAGAACACAGAACCACAAGGCAGGTTTTCGCCAACTTTGGAAAATAAGTTTAGATGGCCTGCCTTGAAACACATGCTATGGGGACACAGGAAATGCACTCTGGGGTCCCAAGGGATCACCTCCAGCTGAGGACAGTCATCGGTGGATGCCCAGGGTCTACTACAGGGGCTCCAGCAGGGCCTCATGTGCCCCAAGGGCCTCAGATTCGGATTTTTGATATCATCTCTAACTAAGGGTAATCAGTTGACCACAGAGATACACTGTCGGGCTTGAAAGACTTTCCTTACGCCATACCACTTAAAGTGCTCTATAAACCACCATTATTATTTTTAATTACTTCCTCTATTAGCTTGAGAATAGCAAAATTACCTTGAATGGGACTTCTGCACATGTGTTAAAAACATTGGTTTGTTCAATTTAAGTGTTTCAAATATGCCCCAGTTTTGGTAATCTTGTTGAGATCTTTATTTTTTTATTTTTTTTATTTTTTGAGACACAGTCTCACTTTGTTGCCCGGGCTAGAGTGAGTGCCATGGCGTCAGCCTTGCTCACAGCGACCTCAAACTCCTGGGCTGAAGCGATCCTTCTGCCTCAGGCTCCCGAGTAGCTGGGACTACAGGCATGCGCCACCATGCCCGGCTCATTTTTTCTATATATATCATAAGTTGGCCAATTAATTTCTTTCTATTTATAGTAGAGACGGGGTCTCGCTCTTGCTCAGGGTGGTTTCGAACTCCTGACCTTGAGCTATCCACCCGCCTCGGCCTCCCAGAGTGCTAGGATAGATCTTTATTTTTGAAAGTGCCAGGAGCCTAAAACAATGGAGAAGGCTCCAGGCCCTGTAGAATTTCCGAACACTGCCAGAGCTCCTTCAGGATTTGCCTTCCTGCTGGCACTTGGGATGAATTGCTGCAGGGCAACCCTTAGGGGTGGTGGCTGCCCTATGCCAGCCTCCGAGAATGTAGCTAACAGTAAGTAGAAGAGCGTAGATACCCTCGTGGGGCCCTGGTTCTGTGCCTGGCCCTTTCCCTGCTGGTTTCAGTGAATCTCCCCAACAACCCTGTAGGGTAGGACCAATGATCTCCATTTGGTGATGAAGAAAGTTTGGCTTAGGGCAGGAGATGCTTTGTCTACGGCTGCACAGCGGATGGCAGCATGACCTCCAAAGATACATTTTTACCCATAATAAAAATCTGTGATTTTTATTACATGGGATCCCTGCAAATGGGGTGGGGTAGTACCTGCTCCATCCACTGGACACAAGGGCGCTCCAGTCACCTGCTCCTGGGAGCCCTCTGGGCCCTAGGCCCCAGCTGTGGGTGCTGAGCTGACCACACTCAGGCTCAGGAAGTGGCTGGGCCTGCCCAGCCCCTTGGTGGCAGAGCTTCCTGGGTTGGGGCTAAACCTGGCCAATCAGTAAAGACCCAGCTCCCTCCATGTCACTCTGCTAGCTGGGGCTGTAACCCAATCTTGGGCAGGTAGGGTTTCAGCCCAGTGGCCTCTCTGTGCACTCATCAATATTTTAAGGCTCAAAACTGGAGTGCCTGGTCCTGGGTGCAGCCTGGGAGGGTGTGGTGAGCAAGCCCCGCTGGGTTCTGCTTCTCCAGCCCTTGAGGGAACCCCCACTGTGTCAAGTGTCTAGTGCTTTCTTGGGCCAAAGATGCTTTTGGTGCAGAAAGACATTAAGGACAAAAGTCCCCTGGATGGGGTCCTGGGCGGGGTCCCCAGTTCCTGCAGGCCTTGGACAGATGGTTTCACCCTCCAGTGAAGCTCCGTTCTCGCCAGGGAGGGGGTGCTAATGACACTCACCTCACTGCTGGTTGGAAAACTTTAAAGATGCTGGATGCAGGTACAGGGCTCAGAGCTTGCTCCTACCAGGTGCTTGACAATGGGTCCCTCCATTTTGTGGGAGGCCACCTCACAAAGCCCTTTCTTGGAATAGGCCTTGCAGCTGGAGTCGGTGGCACTGGGGCCCATGGGTGGACCCTTCTGAGCTCTGGGGAGGGCCCTGGTCTGCCCAGTGAGCCTGGGAACTCCCTCATCTGGCCCCTTGGCAAGAGCAAAGGACCCAGTCAGCAGGACATTGAGTGGAGAGAGGGACTTCCCCAATCTCCTTCCATCCTGTTACCCACATTCTGAGTCTGCTCTCAGAATTCAGTATCAGTCACAGAGCTTTTGGACAATTTTCTCTTTTGCCCCAGAAGAAAAGACTTTCTAATGGAACAACCTCTCCTCAGGACGAGTGCCTGCCATAGCAAATGTCTCTGCAAGCTGTGTCCACCTGTGCACGTATCAACATTTGGTGATCAGAGTGTACATTGCAGCCTTTCCAAGCCCTGCTCAAACGCCCCGTCAGGGAGGCTCCCCCCACTTCTGTGGATAGAATTGTCGAGTATCCTTTCCTACAAAACCTATTATTTTAGCATTACAAGGTGACAAGCGCCGTGTCTGCCCTGGCAGTTTTGGGTGGGATTGCCCACTCCAGTGCTGAGCTGGGGCCCTGATCGGCTGCACTGAGGATGGGCCAGCAAGAGACAACTTGTGTACCCTGCGGACACCTGGACAGGGGCCAGGACACCTGGGAAGAAAGGGTCCTGCCTCACCCCTCATCTCAGCCAAGGGGTTTCAGTTGTCACCCAGCCCCTGCAGGTCTGTCTCCAGAACTATCAGATGGAAGTGATAACAGATATAATTGCTCCACCTTCCATAGGGACTGTGGGCATTTAGGGAGCAAATGTGTAATATATATAGCTGATATTTCCTATGTATTAGGCACCATGTGAAACACTTTTCATGCTTTATCTCATTAATCCTCATAATCCACCCCCTAATAGGTGGGCTGTTAGGCCCATTTTATAAAGAAAGTGAGGCTCAGAGAAGGTAAGTGGCTTGCTTGAAGGCATACATCAAGGAAGTGGTGGAGGCAGGATTTGAACCCACTCTGCTGGACTCCAAAGCTGCTACTCTCCCCTACTGTGCAATGCAGGCTCCCCAGAGTGAGGACAGGTGTCTGCAAGTGTGCTTGTGACATGAATAAAGAACTTGAGTCACACAAAACCATCTTCAAAGTGGGCACTTGCATATGGCACTCCCGGTGGGGGCTGTGGTCCTTCAGCTGCAGCCAAGGTCACACTGCGGTGGTGCAGGGGCACTATGTGACCAGCTGCAAGCCTGTGTGGGGCACAAGGAACACTGGGCAGGAAGGGCCCAGACGCCCCTCACCTGAGGACCATGGGTTAGGAGTGCTTGGCTCCGGTCATCTAAGGGCCATGTGTGTTAAATGTATTAATGTGGATTTGTGCAGATGTGTGTTATACACTCACATGTGCATCACAGGAGCTGTGCCTGACTTCGCAATTCCTGCCAGAGCCACCCCTTTGAAGGCATCTGCCCTGTCTCCGGCCCCTACTGCTCAGGTCACCATGTCTGGTAGCAGCAACGTGGTTATAGCTGATTGGGCCAGGCTTGGGCACCTGACTCAACAGTGCCAATTCATGGGCTGGCCACTGCCTCGTGACAGGGCTTTCCAAGACAAGCTGGACCAGTAAAATTCCCACTCTTGGGAGAGTAACTCGGAAGCCCTGAGTGACTAAACCAGGTGGTGGAGGCTGCAGGGTCAGAGGGATTCCAGGGATGGTACTGGGGCAAGCTCTGTTGCCCAGGGCCTGAGTCCAGCCCTGGGCTCTACCATTCGCTAGCTGTGTGGTCTGCTAGCCATTCCAAGCCTCAGTTTCCTGATATGTTAAATGGAGATAAGAGAATTGAGCTCAGGAGTTGTTGTGAGGATTCCATGAGGTTTGCGACATCACCGGTAGGGCAGGAGCTTTAGCTGATATCCCTGTTCATGCAGACTCCCTGGTGGGCCCAGGCAGAGTGGCCTCTATGTGGGCTAAGGGTGAGGAGAAGCTGTCAGGAGAGAAGGCTTTGGTGAAAGAGGGCAAGCACCTCCCAGACACATGAGTGATGTGCCCCAAGTCACATCCTGACAATTCAACCTGCGTTCTGAGACACCAGCCTTCTCTGAGCACTCAGACCATCTGGTTGAAACAAATCAACTCCATCTTGTACACCTGGTATTTCCTCAAATGCTCCAAAGTCCTCCTTCAAGAACGAGTGAGCAGAACTGTGACTGTTGAAAGAGAAAGTGAGACAGAGGCAGGAAACTGCCTGTCCCGCCACGTTGCCAGCTCCTCAAAGGCCAGGGCGATGGTTATCCTCTAGAATGAATGACACTGATTTCCTCCAGATTAGAATGCAGGACTCAAGGTCCCTAGAAGAGAAATCAAAGCTTGGAGCAGCATCATTTTGTCCTTAAAATCTCTGTCCTTGCATACCCCAACTCGTAAGTAGTCCCAGAGCATAGCTACATATCCCACATTCCACTTTGCTTTCAAGGTTTGGGCCCCGGAAACTTTTCCACAATCTTTAACAAGGCACCATCTTAATCCCACAGGGAACTTTGAGCCCAAAAAGATGCCCCTGGGTTTTCACATTCCAACCCAGTAGATGCCAGCACGAGTTATTTCAAATTTTAGAGGCCCACTCCTTACTTGCAGTGCCCCTTCATCCCGGCCAGATTTCTGACATTCCTCTGAGATTACCAGACTAGTGCCAGGGGACAGTGGGACAAAGGGCCTCTCACCCGGGCAGGCGGGCAGGCCATTGGCAAAGTCTACCTCCCTGTGGCCGGGTATTTTGGCTCCCTTATCGAAATGGCTTCCCAGGGAGCCATTGATTCCTCAGCCTTTCCAACATGCTCTGGGACTCCCACGTCGCTGCGCTCCATCCTAGAGGCCTAGGCCTCTTCCAGCTCCCGAGGCCTGTCTCCACAGCAGTCTTTTCATTTTTATCCTTTGTTAATAAGGTAAATTTTTTTGGAGCAAGTTCAGCCAAGTACACACTCTTTTAAAAGAGATTTTTGCTTCTGGCAGACTGAAATTCCTGCACAGGAGCCATTTCCTGTGCGGCAGGAACTGGATTTCCTAAGCCCTTGGCAGCTGGGGAAACCTCTTTCTTGTCCCAGCTCATGTCCCATAAGATAGGATTTTTAATTTTTATGTTTATCTGTACCCCACTTGCTTCCAGGAAGGACTGAGGCGACAGGGCCAGAGAGGAGTTGGGTCAGTGTGTGACAAACCAGAGCAGGGCCCCTTGGCCCCCAGCCCCGGGCAAAGGTGCATTAGTCATGATCACGCGACTGTCTCCTGGGGGTGGGGGGAGATGACAGTGTCCACAAAGCCAGCAGCACGGCGGCACGCACCTTTGGCAGGTGTTGCGGGGCGGCTGTGGAGGCCCCGCTACGGGGGTGGCCCGCCCGCGTCGTCCCTGCGCCTCCCGCCCTAAGCTTCTAGTTCCTGGCGTCCTCAGCACCACGGACAGGGAAACTGAGGCTGCAGTGGGCGTGAGGGGCGCTGGGTCGCAGCAGGCGACTGTGCAGCTCGGCCGGCCGACTGACCGTGTGGTCTTCAACCAGTCACCTCTTTCCCTTTTCGGGCTTCGGTTTCTGAACCGGGGATAGTACTTTCTCGGGCTCGGGCTGGGCAGGGCGTAAGGCGCCGCGCACAGTGCAGAGCTGACGCCGGTAAATGTTAGAAAAACACACCCACGGGGCTCCGGGCGGAGGCGCCTTGCCCCAAGGTCAGGAGAAAGAGAAGCCGGCCTCCAGACGCCAGTTTCCTGCCTGCCCCTGCCAGGCCCCCGGCCTCCGACGTCTCGGGTTTCCGAGGGGTCCAAGGACAGTTCCCGCTCCCAAAGCCAGCCCCGGGGTCCTCTCAGGCTCACGACCCCCGCCTCATTCGGCCCTGGCCCAGCCTGGCTCCGTCCGGGCCCGCAGCCGCCGTCCTGGCGCCCCCAGCCTCGCCCCCCCCTTTCCTCCATCCCCGCGACAGGGGGCGGAGGCCGCCGCGCTTGCTCCGCCCCCAGGGCCGTAGCGCCCCGGGCGGGGGCCGGCGCCGCAGCCAATGGGGAGGCGGCGTGGCGAGGGCGGCGGCGGTTGTGATGCGCCGGGCCAGCGGGCTGCGGCCAATCAGCGGCGAGCGCGAGGGCGGGCTGTGACGCGGTCGGCGCTCCGCGTGCGGCGGCGGTATAGGAGCGAGCGCCGTGGTCAGCAGCGCCAGCCCCGCGCCGCCGCCGCCGCCGCCCTCTGCTCCGCGCCAGCCCAGCGCGCTCCCAACGGCCGCGCCCACCGCGTGCAGCCCCCGCCGGCCGGCCAGTCAGCCAGCCGTCTCCCGCCCGGCCGGACCCTGAGCCTCGCCCTCTCGCGCTGCGGCCGCCCGCGCCTCCTCGGCCGCCTGCCCGGCATGAAGACCAAGTTCTGCACCGGGGGCGAGGCGGAGCCCTCGCCGCTCGGGCTGCTGTTAAGCTGCGGCAGCGGCAGTGCGGCCCCGGCGCCTGGCGTGGGGCAGCAGCGCGACGCCGCCAGCGACCTCGAGCCCAAGCAGCTGGGCGGCCCGCAGCCGCCGCTTGCGTTGCCGCCGCCGCCGCCGCCGCCGCTGCCGCTGCCCCCGCCGCCGCCGCCGCCGCCGCCGGCGGCCGACGAGCAGCCCGAGCCCCGCACGCGGCGCAGGGCCTATCTGTGGTGCAGGGAGTTTCTGCCCGGCGCCTGGCGGGGCCTCCGCGAGGACCAGTTCCACATCAGTGTCATCAGGTCGGTGGCTGCGCCGCGCCGCGACGGCGGGGGCGCGCGGCGGGGGGCCGGCGGGTCAGGTGACGAGGGCGGGCCCCGGGAGGGGTGCGGGGACCGGGGTCGGGGCCCGGCCGGCGGCGCGGCGGGTGAAAGCCGGCTTCCCCCAACCTGCGGGAAGTGCGGGCGGAATCCTGCGAAACGGGCCCCGCGGCCGCCCGAGGCGCAGTCCGAGGCAGGCTTTGGTAAAAGCGTCGGTTTCAGGAGAAAACGGGTGTATTCCGGGAGAACAATGCCGTTCAGTCCGTACGTACGTTTTGTACTGAAGCCGAAACTGTCTGGAGAGTGAGTTTAGGCCCTGGAGCGAAGGAGGGGGGGTGGTGGCTGGGTTTTAAAAAAATGACTTGATAACTTTTTATTTTAGTTCCTGGAGTTAATGATTTGATTTTATTCCTCTCTGAAAGTCATTATTGGTTAGTGGTGAGAGAGTAACGTTTACGCATCCCTTCCAAAACTGAGACATCATATGGAGCGATGTTGTTAGACCAAGTTGGGAGGCGTGGCTCCGAAAATAAAGTACGGTAGACATGTGTTTTCCCTTTTTTTAAGCTTACAAATATTTAACCGTAAATTTGGATTATGAAACTGTGTGTGTGCATATTCAGACTTAACACAAAAATAGAAATATCCCCTTGACTTCTGTTGTCACTCTGCTCCCAAGAGATAACCAGTTAACTTCAAGTGTGTATTCTTCTGTTTAGACCTTAAAAATGTAATGTGTTCAGTCTTTTTCTGCTAATTGGCTGACCAGGTTCAGTGCAGTATCTAGAAACTGGCCGACTGGCTGCCACCAGTAATGCCCAAATCCAATTTTGGTCATTTGATTCCTTTCTTGTGCCCATAGTCTTTCACCAGAGCTGCGAATGCAGCGAAATTAACTCTGAGCTTCACTTCCTCCTTGTGCTTCAGGCCCCTTTTAACAGTTATGCTTGTGAGCTAAGAGTGAGAGTTAAAAGGCGGTTGGTAGGAAGCATAGAAAAGAAAAACAGAAGTGCTTATTAGATAGTCCTTAAACTGCCTGACGGTACTCTTTTTAATTAAAAAAATTTTTAAATTACTTTATGTATTTGTTTTTTTGGAGATAGGGTTTTGCTCTGTCGCCCAGGCTGGAGTGCAGTGGTGAGATAATAGCTCATTGCAGCCGCCTCCATCTCCTGGGCTCAAGCAGTCCTCCCACCTCAGCCTCCCTAGTAACTGGGACAATAGGCCTGCACCACCATGCCCAGCTAATTTTAAAAAGTTTTTTTAGGGATGGGGTCTGGCTGTGTTGCCCAGGCTGGTGTAGAACTCCTGGCCTCAAGCTATCCTCCCACCTCATGTCGCAATACCCCAGCCTGTTGCTGGGACTACAAGTATAAGCCACCTCAACTAGAAGGGTGATCATTCTTGGCCATGTACTCATTGGTCTGTAAAGTGAAAAACCTAGAGAAGTGACTTACCCAAGGTCAGTGGATGTTCACCACTTTCAAAGCCTCAAGTGCCAGGTCTTTGGTATTCCCCTCCCCTGTACCAGTGCTCTTGCTTTTGGCCTGTGAGGACATTTGGACACCCTTGAGCATTTTGCTCAAATCAGTCATTACAAAAGCACTGAGGATGTCTTGTTTCCTTTTTCAAGGAGTTAGTAGTCTTGGAAGACTCTGCTTTCCTTTGGGTTGGAGGACATTTTTACTTAATATTGCAAGGTGTGCACTGCTTCTCAGTCCTGTGATCTGGAATAGAATGTAGTTATGGAATGAGTTTAATAAAGAGAAAAGAAGTGATTTAGGACGTGGACAAGTGGGTGATGCCTAGCTTTGAGAAAAAGACAAGACAGTTGGAGATGCTGGGGAGAGATTTGCTTGGTTGAAATTCAGTGATCCTTTGTAGGCAGTTACACTTGCTGTGGCTCCAGCTGTCACATTATTGACATTTCCCAGTCTGTTTCTTTTTTTTTTTTTTTTTTTTTTGATACAGAGTCTCACTCAGTTGCCCGGGCTAGAGTGAGTGCCGTGGCGTCAGCCTAGCTCACAGCAACCTCAAACTCCCGGGCTCAGGCGATCCTTCTGCCTCAGCCTCCCGAGTAGCTGGGACTACAGGCATGCGCCACCATGCCCGGCTAATTTTTTCTATATATTTTTAGTTGGCCAATTAATTTCTTTCTATTTTTAGTAGAGACGGGGTCTCACTCTTGCTCAGGC
>CAUYRT010088653.1:0-34878 GCA_963574885.1 Lepilemur ruficaudatus
CTCAATTAAAAGACACGACAGTGAGCTAGCACCGCTTATATTTTCCTGGATTGAGCTTGAGCCCATTATTCAAAGTGAGGTGACATAAGATCGGAAGAATGGGCTCCACATGCACACGCCATCAAATTGGTATTGACTGATTACAACTATGGTGCTTGAATGGTGGTGGTGTTTATCAGGGATTTGGGGGCTGGGGGCCCACATCGGAGGGATGTGGAGAGCATTGGGGAGGGGAGGGGCATGCTTGAAATGTAGTTGGGGCTGGGAATTAGGGCCCTCAATAAGGGGAAGGAACTCTTCTAAACCTGATTTATGTGAATAGCTGTACAACTTGGTAAATTTACTAATAATCATTTAATTGTACACTTAAAATGGAGTAATTGCATGGTTTGTAAATTATACTTCAATAAAGTTGTCTTTAAAAAAAAAAAACTCCAGGGGATTCTAGTCATAGAAGGGCCCCCACACTTTCATAAGTTTTAGCTCTGGGAGCTCTATTAGGTCCTCGCATTGAATATAAAAGAAAATATCCTCATGCTTTCAGCCGGTGGAGCTGAAAGCATTTTTTTTTTTTTTACTTCTGTTTTACGAGAATTTATTAACTGAAAAAGATTCAACAGTCAAATTGAAATGAACTATGGGACTCAAAATCATCCACTTTTTAAGCTGCAAAATCAATACATAATGGGAAGATCCAGTGATGTTTAAAAATGTAAGATTAATACTTTTCATTGAGTTCCTCTACTTGCATTCGCAAATAGAGAGACTGACACACCTGTCTCAGGGATTCTGTAGCCTTAGCAAGGTCTTCTTTTAACCTGTTGTATTGTTCCACATCAAAATGCTGTTGCTTCGATCTCTTATGGAAGAAGTGAAGAAACTGCCTACTCTTAACAGCTGAGTAAGTATAATCCTGTCGAGTGACTAAAAAGTAAGCAAAAAAGGCCATGGAATTTGCAAATGTGATGAAGTAGGTAACCGGTTCCATAATGTCCCAGGAGTACACCCACCAAGTGAGCCAGGCCAGCGCCCCGCCCTGAACAGACAGCAGTGCTAATCCAGCCAACTGCAGTCCGCTGGTTTTGGCTTCTGAGTGAGCTTCGATTCTAGCTTTCACCTGTTCAAGGGGATGCAGCTGTTCTTTCAGGTGGTCAATTTTATCCAGTAAATCCTGCTCTTTCTTTTTCTGAAACTCTTCTAAATGCAAGACTGTAAACAGTCTATGAACCAAAGATTTCATGTTTTCCATCTCAGTAGCATGCTCGTTACTCGGGTTTTCTTTCTTGGGGCACTGCACATCATATGCTATTTTATTAATGACAAGTTTAAAATCATTCATTAGCAAAATGAAATTTTGAAATATTTCTGAGTATTCTGTTCTTTTTAACAAGCTCTGCCCACAGGAGAAACTATTTACCAGAGCCTAACCCATTGAGGAAAGAGAAATAAATATCCAACTCTAGAAGCTTTAGCCTTCCATGTGTGGGAAGGATAATACCCAACTCCAGCCCACTCTAGTCATTCTGTCCCACCTCAGGGGAGGTGATAACTGAGAAGTAGTAATAAAGTTCACGACCCAGGAGCATCAGCTCACTAAAAGATTGAGACCTAATCACAGAACTAGAGACAGCTTTCCCTCTTTCCATGCTTTACACCAGATTAGTAAAGGCCTATTTATTATTTCCTTTCAGGCAGTACTTCATGTTTAGATTTTTAAGAAAAAATACAAGGCATACTAAAAGGCAAAAAACACAGTTGGGAGAGAGTGATCATAATCAAAACCAGTCAAATGTGGAAGTGATGTTGAAATTATTAGATCAGAAATGTAAAACAACTGTGATTAACATACTAAGTGTTCTAATGGAAGAAGCAGACAACATGCAAGATCAGATGAACACTGTGAGCAGGGAGATGGAGATTCTAATGAAAAATCAAAAGGGTGTTAGAGATCAAAAACATTGTAACAAAAATGAAGAAGGCCTTTGATGGGCTAATTAGTTGACTAGGCATGGCTGATGAAAAAATGTGTTTGACAATATGACAATGGAAATTTGAAAACGGAAAGGCAAAGAGAAAAAAAAAAGACTGAAAAATGCAGAACAGAATATTTCAGAACTGTGGGCCAAACATAAAAGGTGTAATTGAGAATACTATAATGCATAATGGGAATACTAGAAGAGGAAGATAGAAAAAATAGGAAATATTTGAAGCAAAAATCACTATGAATTTCCTGAGAGTAATGCCAGATATCACAGATTCAGGAATTTCAGAGAACACCAAGTAGGATTAATGCAAAATAAAATCTGTACTTTCTGTTCAATTTTTTTGTATATTTTGTCCGTGTCTTAATTTTTTCAGCCAACAAGATAAATCCAGTCCACTGCATCCTGATTGGAAGTGGAAGCTATGTTAATTACTTTTGAAATTACGTGAAATCTAATCTGGTACAGGCATCAGAAAAATAAGAAACATCTAGACATTCCTACAACAATTAAAGTGTGGTTACTTCTCATAAACAGCTAAGAGCTCTTAGCTAGAGCTAAGTTTTCTGTGTGCAAAAGCAAAAAAGGGATATATAATAACTTATTTATATAGATTTTATTTTCAACTTAAATTTACTAGTGAAGTATGACTTGGTATTCTCAAATAATTAAATATCCTCCCTATTTTTCTATAAATGAAACAAGTTTTTTTTACAAGTTTTAATATGTTGTGGTTGAAATAATTCTTAGATCAGAAAATTTATTGAGACAGATCAAAGTTTGCCATTATTTACTCTTCTTCCTGACCCCAACACATTTGTAAGTATTTATTGCACATGAGATTTTAAGATAAACTTATTTAAATGCATTTATATGTATGAGTCTGTGTGCATGTAGTTATCTATGTTCCTATGCAATTTTATTTTCTTTTATATTGTATTTGGACAAATATAGCCAATCCTACCTGTGAGGGAGACAACAAACACACACACTTAATTTGGATTGAAATGGAAACTCACCAGAAATTTAGTTTTCCAGTTTACGGAACATTTAAAAGTATTGCTGCTCTAAGAGAAACGATACCTATAGTACTGATGGAGGGATACACAGCTTGAGGTACTCGAAAATCTATTACTAGCTAAAACCAGGTCATTTGAAAGTCATGCTCTCATTATAGTATATTCTGATTAATGAATTTTAGTGGATTTGGCACTGAGTTGCATCACTGGTTCTTATAGTGAGATGTTATAGATACACTTACATGAAACTAAACATTGCTCATTATAAAGGTGTTATTGAAGATATTGTTCATTAATTGCACATTGTCCTATTTATGAGAACTCAGGAAAAATCCTTCCCAGGTCCCAATATCCCAGAGAGCTGGCCACTGGTTTGTTTTTATTTTTATGAATAATATTAATCTTCTTATTGATCATCATTACCTTTCTGCACAGGATGCTAAAATCTTAGAGGAAAACTTCAGCCCACCCAAAATAAACTGAGATATTTTATAATATTGGCTTTCACTTAAAAATTCATTTTAATGAATTTGTCTTATTTCTTGTACTGAATAAATGAGGGAACTACCCAGATGTAGTCCCTTAGGACTAAATCACTCAGTCTTTTCAGACTTCAGAGATTATTTATGATAGAATCAATCTCACTTGAATCCCTCTCCAGGAATTTCCAGGAGACAAAGAGAGTCACTCCATTCAAGTCCATGCCTCGTTCCTAAAAGCAACCCACATTAAATGATTAATCAGTACAAGAATGTAAAGGCCTGGAAAGCTTTCTACCATTTTGGATAACTCTGAAGAGTTTTCTCAGCTTCTGAGCATCCAGTAGGTTTAGATGAGACCCTTTTAGCCACTGCAACAAGAATACACCTTTCCTCTCTATACAGTTTTCTTTTTTTCACTTCACTACAGCTGTTGATGCTAAAGCCACTCACCAATGACATTCCTCCATACAAATATTCATCTTAGAGCTGCTTGCCTCACACTTGACATTGGCATATGGTTTAGGGAACAGAGTCTAAAGTGAACTTGAAAGGTGCCTACCCGGCTGGCTGGCTGGCAATGAAAACCCCAGTCACTGCTGGAAGGTGGAAGGAGCACTCTTAGTCTCTAATGCAGGAGCAGTAAAACTGTCAAAACATTTGCCGGGGTTAAATTGAGACGGGTTGTCCGTAGAAGGGAATATAATGATAGGTGCAATGATTCAGGTGTTTTAGAAGGAGAAGGAAAAGAGTAACTATAAGAATGATGAATTTGAGTGAAAATTTCTGGGAGTAATTAATTAATTTGAGAAGGGCAGTAAGAGGCTGATGACAAAAATTCAGCAAAGGTAGGCAAAGTGTGAAATCCAGAAGACCCTGTCGGTTGTGTACAAATATATTCTTCTTTCCTGTAGCCAGTCTCATAAAAGCTGAGAATCAGGTATAAAACTCTATTTCAAGATGAGTAGAGCTCCAGAGAAGGTTGAATTCTGCATCCCAGCAGGTCTGCTATGCCAAAGTCATAGTCTTGATGGGGAAGAACTGAAATCTTGAGACTAAGAAGGGGCTACACAAATCCATGGCATCAAGCACTCAGAGGTCTTAAAATCCCCAGATTTCACAGGACCCTGCTGGGTCTCTAGAGGTCATTTAGCCTTAACTGTTGAAGCCTCTACTCTACTGCCTTTGCTTGAACATTATGAGCACCCTCTGCTTTGCTAGATAACATGTACTCCTTAGGTTTTACCACTACCATCCCTCCTGGCTGCCAGTCAAATTACAAAGCTACAGTCTCAACATAACTGAGGCAGAAATGCATCATTTCTGCTGATACAGGATCATCCAACATGTGTTGCCTGGAGATTGAAAAATAGATATGGGACTAGATCCCATAGTTCTGGTTAAAGGATAGTTACCTATGTATATTATGCAGGATCTAATATCCTGGCAAGGGCAATGAGAGATGCAGGATCTAATATCCTATGATGCAGGATCTAATATCCTGGCAAGGGCAATGAGAGATGGTATTAACATAATTTCGGGATAACTGCTGTTAGCTTGCAGAAAGTGATTGCCCAGAAGTTCTGGAACAAACAATGAAGTAGGGAAAAAAAGACTCAGAAAAGTACATTATGCTAGAGAGTACCTGCTACATAAGACAAGGAATCAGATTACTAAATTAAGGCCCTAAAAGATACTTTACCAATGTAATTGGTAAGCAACAGACTGCTCAATCAGCATCCTTGAAAAACACAGAGGTAGATCCCTCTATGGCCAAGGATGAGAACAGAAGTGGCTGTTAGAGAGCTGTCATGGCTTATACGAATAGGGTGATAGAATCTGAAAAAGAAAATAGAGGCCAGATATCTTTACTTGACATCTTGTCAGAAGCCAGGTCGCAAAATTATCATAATGCACAGCAAGGCCTTGGTGCCAGCCAGAAGAACCAGATCCACAGAGTGTTATCCATATGTTTAATAGAGTATAGCATCTCTAGGGGCAGGATTGATGGGCATACAAAAAAGAAAAAAAAGTACTACTTAATCTACACAATCAAAAGAAAACATGTTTGGATGATCAGAAGGCCAAGGACTATCACCTCAATGGAAAGTCATGAACCCTTTTCTTATTTTCAAAAGAGAGGCCAGACTTCCAGAAGGAAGCAACACTTCTTTCTCCTCCTCTTCTTCCTCCTCTTCCTCGTTCTCGTCCTTCTTCTCTCCCCCTTCCTCTTTTCCTCTTTTCCTCACCCTCATTATTGTTATTCTTATAACTATGTTTACCTGACTTTACCTGGCTTGTTCTTTATATCTGCCCTTTGCATCCCAGTCATTTAGGCTGTATGTATTCATACCTCCTTGTCATTACCACACCACCACACCTTTTCCTGAATGCCCTGTTTTCTCTATTCTATCTATTTCTCTTTCATCAATCAGACTCAGCCTTCAAGAAAAGGCCCTGGACAAAGAGAAAAATGTTGTCACTGTGTTTCAGTGGTGAAATTCCAGGGAAGTAAGGATGCATTTGAAATAGGAAGCAAGGCAAGGCAAGGCGCAAGCAACATGACGGAATGCATCATCACACTGGCCAGCATTGAGAGCAGGTACCTAGCAGGCATGTATGCTCAGCCTGTGGGATGCTTCCTGTAAAAGTTGCACAGAAATATTATTTTAGAGCATTCCATTTTTATGACAGAAAAATACCATTCAATCTGGTAAGCTTCATTTGATCTTGTTTCCCATTGTTCAACGTTTTATGACACAGGATGCTAACATTTGTATTCCTCTAGGTTATGGCCTCTAATTACACAACAACCTCTCAGGAAGCTAAATCCCATGCCCTGATGTTTTTCCAGTGAATTTAGGTGCTGTTAGAGTGTAGAGTGCTGAGACAAGAGAGGGAGGGAGAGAGTGAGGGACAGAGAAGAGAAAAAGAGAGCAAGCGGATGAAGAAATCTAAAAAGATGCTCAAAAATATATGTCCAATATACCTGTCAAAATTCCCCATGCTTCTCCCTATAGACTCTTCTTTACATCTGAAATATTTGCGACAATAGAAGAAATGCATAATGGGTGAAAATGTAAATAAAACATTCTAGAATTCATTGTATTTTAGAAGCATTATTGAACCTATTTTTATAAGTAAACATAACAGAATAAAAAAAGTCTGTGACATACTAGCACATGCACACTCATACATCAACAGAATTAAAAGTATAAAGACAGAGTTAAAAATATACAAAGGGGTTATTTTAATATACACTTGTGCCCATAAATTGTAACAGAAAGTATACATCTGACTCTTGGAAAAATGTTCACATATGCTTACTATGGTTTGATTATATTTAAAAGATAATGAACTAGTATTAAAATTATCACCAAGAAAATTTTTCTCTGGCACCTAACTGCCCAGGGCAGCAAAACAGCCTATATTATAACGACATAATTTTACAATGTTATCGACATACAAGCTTAAATTCCACACGAATGTAGGCAGCACTGTGGGGTTGTCCAGGAGGGTACTATAGCCTCCTGCAAAAACTACTTATTGGAAACCTTGATGAAATAAGAAGAGTGAATAAAAATAAAAATGGTTTGGGGTATAAATGCATATTTAAATCTAAGGATAGGTTCTTGTGAACTGGGAGTCTTCAGAACTGGTTTGTATTCTTTGCTTTTCCCACTGATCAGTCACTGACCTGTGGAAATAAACCACTGGTATTTGCATTGATTTGGGATAGTAGAAACCATGACCAACTACTACTATAAGAAAATATCTCTTTCTATTCTTTAAGCCTACAAATAAGGTGAGTACATCAGTTAAGCAGATAGAGGAAAAAGTTGTCAACACAGAATAAGCATTTTCTCTTCACAGTCATTAAAAAATAGACATAGCATGTCAATGTATCGTCTGAATGTGTCATAAGTGAATTTGTATTTAGTCAGCATTTTTATTTATAGACATGTATTTTTCTGTTAATACAATGCAGAATGCAGGTTAAAAGGCAAGTTATTTATATTTGAAATATAAAAAAATTTCAGAAATTTGAAACATATACTTCCTGTTCTGTCTTCCTTGTGTGATATTAACACTGCCAACCTAAATGCAATTTTAAGGTAAGAAGCTTGGTTGTCCATCCCTTGAGGAAAGAACAGCATCTTCTTTTGCTTATCATATTGTTCCCAAGCCCAACATTGGTAAATAATAATATGCTTGAATAAATAAACAAGGAGTATCACAACTGGTGAATAAATAGCATATTATGTATGGTCCTGATTATATGCCTGTAATAGCAATATTCAAAACCTGAGTTTCATTAAAGTAGTGAGAGAAGCAAGTTGGAATTATGTATGTAATTCATGTATGTGAAACTGTGGAAAATCTTTGATGTGGATGAAATAATACAGGTGTACATGAGTGGGTGTGATTTATTGTAAATTTCCACTTAAGACCTTGTAACAAATGAAGCTAGCAATTAGATTGGTAATGCATTATAAGATATCTGTGCTTACAAAAAATAATAAAACCTCTATCTTATTGATATTGCTCTTTTCATACAAGTCAGTTAGAGGAGACTGCTATCATTTTTAATAAAAAATACTAGCATTACTGGTGTGACAAGAGATTTGGTGCTATTTATGACTCCAGATTTAGATGCAAGATTATTGCTTACCTTTAGTTTCTGTGACTGCTACAAGCATTAAGCTTGATTGAATCTCACATTACTATACTGACAAATGAATCAACAGGCAAAAACATGTTGATGTGAATCAAAATTACAGTATATAAGACAACATTTGCCTCCACGTTTAGTCTAGTATGCAAAAATAACTCTCATTTAATTTAGCAATAGTTTGCAGCACCAAAATATGCAAGGTAACCTTGGAAATAACTCTGGAATACATTCAGTCATACAACAAACATTTATTACTCATCGACTATAACAATGTTCCATACGTACAATGAATATCTGACAAATATCACAAGCCAGGGTATTTTGGGTATATTGCCACTGAAAGAAACATTTTGAAAACATTTAATAGCTTGTGACAAAGCAAAGTATATTAACATATTTGCATAAAGATTTGGAGTAATGGTGAAAACCCATGATGCTTAACTGAATCCTTTTAGAAGTAATGAGAGAGTTCAACTTGGGAGTTGCTAACAAGTCAATATATAACATCATTACGTTTTCTATATTCCATAATAACCACCAAAATAGGGAAAATAAAAGTTACTATTCATAATAGATCTAAAAATAAAATATATCCTGGAATAAAATGAACAAGGAATGTGCAAATTCTTTCTGAAAAAAATATAAAGTATTATTAAGGGATATAAAAAAACGCAAGTAGATGGAGAAATATTTCTAGTTCATGAATAAGAAAATGCCATGTTGTTAAAATGACAATTCTTTAAATTAAATTAAATCATTTTTATTCCTAAAATAATACATTGAAGTTTTTATTGCTGTTGTGTAATATATTTGTGTGCATATAAATTTATAAAGATGTGAGAATAAAAAAAACTAAACAGAAAGAAAATGAAGACTAAATGTTATTGTTGTCAGATATCAAAATGTATGATAAAGGTAAATAACTATAAAAAATATAATATTGTCTAAAATATAAAACGATATCAATGTATTAATAGAGCAGAATATAAATTATTTTTAAAATACCTAGACATATAGGTTTAACATATTATAAAGGTGGCACTATAAATTAGTGAAGAAAGGATAGGTTATTTTGTAAGTTATAAGAGTTTTTGAAAATTTAGAAAAACAAATATCTTGTCTGTTTTTATGTATTATAATACATTTTGGATGGTTTGAAAAATTTGAATTGAAAAGAAAGATAAATTAATTAAATACCCTTCTCATTGTAAACAAATATTTACTTGATATTCAATTTGGTTATAAACTTTCTGGAAAAATCAACAAATTATTTTAATATTTTTAGTTTCCATAAATAAAATATGTATACATCTAGAAATAGAATAAAATTCAAGTTAAACATAAAATTAGGAAATTAATTACATAAATTACATATATATGAACAATTCTTATAAGAATAATGAGAAAATATTTGTAATTCTGAAAATATGTCTTTGTAGTTTAAAAAGTAGAGAATTACACATCAAGAAATTAAATAGTAGATATTTTTGTCTTTCTAGCAACATTGCTCTAATTCTCTGCAACCTGAAAAGGTTCTCCACTTGTAAGGATTTATGTGATTAGATTCAATTTTGGATAATTGCTTTGGTTTTCTATTCTGCCATAAAAAATAACTACAAATTTAGTTGCATGAAACAACACAGATTTATCACTTTACAGTTTCTGAGGGTTACAAGTCTGAAATGAGTCTCACTGGTCTAAATTCAAGGAGTCAGCAGGGTCATATTCCTGTTAAAGACTCTAGAAGAGAAAGTTTTCTTGCCTATTTCACCTTCTAAAGGCCATCTGCCTTCCTTGTCCTTGGGAATATGGAGGTAGTCTTCAAAGCCAGCAGTATATCTCTTCAAATCTCTAACTGTGACTTCTCTTCTACATGCTTTTTCCTTGTTAGGTGACCCTTGTTATTCTATTGAACCCATCCTGATAATTTAGTAAGATCTATCTCAAATTCTTTAACCTTAATCACATCAGTAAAGTCCTTTTTGCCCTGTAAGATAACATATGCAAATGTTCCTACAGTTAGAGCATGGACAACTTTGGGGGGAAACATTAATCTGCCTTCCACAATTTGTTAAATTTGTTAGTGTATTTAAGGGAGATTTTAAATTTCTGTTTGTATTTTCCTTTCTATTCATTTTCTCAGAAGAAAAAACATTTTAGTTGTGTAACTACTTATATAATATATAATATTTAGATATAATATTCATGTTTACATAGTATATAACTAAAGGAAAAAAAGGAAAAAAAGGAGAGGAAGAAATTCAAGCCAAAAATATGTCTAGATTGGGTGTCTAGAGATTCACAATCTTAATGTTGCCTATTCTGATAGCCCATTGTATTTCTGTGGAAAAGTCACTTTAAGTCTCTGCTATTTAATTACTTAATGTGAAATTAGAGAATTTGAATTTAAAGACTTACTACTCTCAGCTGAGGACTGAAAAGTTGAACTAGGATTCTATGACTTTATGAGATTGTTCCAACTGGAATGGCAGTATAGGCAAAAAAGCAAGCTAATGTTCTCCAGCAAAACACTAAAGGCACTTTTAAAGTTGTTGCTAAGTCTGTTGGGTATTATTTGGAATGCTTTCTCTGTGTTTTCCATGTTCACTTGTATTGTGGATAATTAAAATCCACACATAATACAAAATTCATTTTCTCAGACGACACTTACACAGTGACTACTTTGTGTCAGACATGGTATTAGGGGATTGCTTCTACATCATGAGTAATATGAATAGAGCAAATGTACACTATTGAAAGACACGCACAAAACTGAAACAGACGTATTTCTGTTCCATGAGAAGCTTGAACATTAGTTGGGCAGAGGGAATAACCACTGTCTTGAAGGCAAAGATTTTCTTATTGGGCTCTGTGTGCCCAGTCTCTCCTAGCACTCTGCCTCCATTATCTTCTAAGACCTCTATCTGTATGACTGATGGATAAAAGGAAGTCCTATGCTACTTCCTTGCTTAGTTCTGGTCTTACATGACCAGTGTTCAATTTACCATATCCACTTGGATGTGTAAAAGGAAGCCGTAACTCAACATGTCCAAAATGTATTCATTCAGTCATAATATTTCTCTTCAACCCTAGTCCTCTTCCTGTATTTCTAATTTCAGTGAATTACACAATTATTAATGCTCTTATATAGCCAGAACCCTGTGAGTCATTCTTGATGTTTAATCTCCCTCACACACTCTATCGGTTAGGGTACTAGCAGGAAACAGATGGCAGATTCATATTTAAAATAATTCTAAAATGTATTAATTATGGGAATCTTTATGAAGGGTGGAAAGGTGCAGGGCTACCACAAGAAATAGTATGGGCTCTTTACCACCTCTACCACAAAAAAGTCTCTTACAGACCTGTTGCCTTGAGAGAAGCACCAATTTTGGTTGCAAATACAGCCTTCCAAGCTACCCTGCAGAGAGATAGCCAGGGGAATACATATCCATACCTCATTGTCTTACGTTGGCTACTTTCCTATTGATGCTATTAGCTGGACCCAATCAGAAGCCAAAGACGAGGGAGTCATTGATGTGATTTGTACAGGTCAGCCTCCAATGGATGAGAAGAGGGTAGAGAACACAAGAAAGTGATTTCCAGAGAGCAAATAAAGTAGGTGTAGTGCTCAGTATCATCTCTCTGTCACCAAACTTTGTAAATACCTACATGCAATCTGCCAACCTCTTTCTATTTTCCCTAACACCACCACCACCACAACTCTGGTACAACTATTATAATGTAGTTTTTTGTTGTTTAAAGTTGTTTCCTAATTAATCTCCTCTTATTATTCTGATCCCTCTAGCTAGACTTTTCAAAATGCATGTAAAACCATGCCCCCTCCTCTATTTAAAAAACATCAATATTTTCCTATTAGCATTAGAATAAAGATAAAAATCTTTAACATGCCCCTTCCTTGAAACATTTTCTTATTTCCTTTTTATCTACCTAAGTCTTCATGTTCCTTCAGATGGTTGTTTAACCCTCACTTCCTCTTCCAAGTTGTCCTGCTCTTTGTTTTGACAAATCCCCTTGTTACTCATATCCATAGCATGATCTACTTTTATATGTAACATTTGTTATTCTTGTACTGTAACATGTATTCAAAAAATTCTTGGCTTCTCTGATAGATACTAAAAGTGTGACTATGTTTTATTTGGCTTAATATTGTATCCTCCATGCCTAGTATATATCCTCAGATATAATAAATTAAGCTTGAATGGATGACTGCAATAACATCATCATTGTGTTTTTCCTCCACAATCTGTGTCATGCGTGTAGTTCTCATGTATGAGATGCCAGAATGAATGTTTGTGAGATTTTGACAAAATTCCCCCCAAATATCATATCCTCTCCTCACCTATCTTTCAAAGGCCTAAAGACAAGGTTGGGTGTTTTGCTAACTTGAGTAAACAGGGTTGATTTAGATTCAACTGGGAAGAGTGGTTCATGAGACTAATAAGCAGGATATGATGGAAATAAAGAGCCCACTCATATGAAAGGCGAACTTCCTACTGTTTCTGTAACAAATTGCCACCAATTTGTGGCTTAATTCAACACAAATGGATTATCTTACAGTTCCAAATTCCAAAATGAGTCTCATGGAGCTAAAATCAAGGTGTTGTCTGGGCTGTGTTCCCTTCCAGAGTTTCCAGGGAAGACTTCATTCCCTTGTCCTTTTTAGCTTCTGGAGACTGATTGCATTTCTTCACTCATGGCTTCCTTCTATTTTCAAAGCCAGCAATAGCATCATTCTGACCATCTGTGGTTACATCTCCTTTTTTGATTCTGAATCTCCTGCCTGACATTCACTTACAAGGACCTTTGTTTTATAATCCAGGATAATCTCTTAGTTTTCTCTCTTTTGAAAATTCCCTTTTGACATGTAAATTAACATATTGACAGGTCCCTAGGATTAGAGTGCGGACATATTTGATGGGCCATTTTCCGTGCCTACCACATGGAAAATCTGGAGTGGTCTGAGAGATAATTTGGACAGCAGCTGCCATGTTTGAGAAATATATGAAGGTCAAGTAGAGTGAAGGCTATGATATGCCACCCAAATCCCTACTCAGGAATGAAGAGTTTATTTTCCCAGCTGCAGGCAACTCTCAGCTGTAAACCCTCCTTGATAATTGCTTTGCCCAATATTCTGTCTCTTTTCCTGAACAATGGTGATGTGATGGAGAGATTGGAATTAGAGATGCCAATAATCTGTTACCAAGCTTTATTCAAGACAAGGTGAGAAGCTGACATCACCTCTTTTTTTCCCTTTTTTCTCATCTCTCACTTATAATTGCTCTAATTAGTTCTTTTGATAAATGCTTTTCTACTTCCAGCTTAGTCTATATATTTATGGATGTAATGAATGATTATCCTTTTAATTTTTTGCTGAACTATAAGTAGATAGCAAATGGGAAAATGAGAAGCAGCTGGCCTAAATATCCAAATGTATTAATAGTATGACCAATTCCTTGTTAATTGGAAATCAGTTATTTTTTTCTTATAGTATAGATGTATTTGGAAGTCCGATAAGAATGGCTCGGAGTTCAAGTTCAGCATAAGTACTACAACATCAATAAAAGAAAAATAATCTACCCATATGACTTAACCTTGAACTATAGCATCAAAAATAAAAGCCTTCATTTCTTTTGCAATAGACTGGCCAAGGAGAAAAGAAAGACAGTTGATCGAGGGGACTAAGAAACTAATTAAGAAGGCCCAAAATTAATATTAATGACAACATCTTATACTATCTAATTAACAACAACAATAATTAAACAAATACAGGAGAATCACCATTACTGACAAGGGTGTAGTGAATGCATTTGGTAAAAAATGCAATATTAATGAAGAATTCTAGATTGAATTTGTTTCTGCCATTCTTCGTTTGAGAAACAACTTAAATTTATTATAATAATATAAAAATGTAGAAAATGGATGTATGAATAAATATGACCATCATGTGCTAGTTATAATGAAAATGTAAAATA
Organism: Lepilemur ruficaudatus; assembly: GCA_963574885.1. Classification (NCBI taxonomy): domain Eukaryota; kingdom Metazoa; phylum Chordata; class Mammalia; order Primates; family Lepilemuridae; genus Lepilemur; species Lepilemur ruficaudatus. Next base: position 14,152 of record CAUYRT010088653.1, read on the forward strand.
GGCTAAATATTTGATAATCATTGAATGCTTAGCTGAAATATGGCCATGTCACTTTATAGACTATAAACAACCAACAAAATATTTATAAATAATTTAAATGACATGATGCTTTCTTATAATATTGACAGGAAAAAACATTTATCCAATAGTAAATTTATCACTGTTTCACATGTCAAGATAAGAAGCACACACAACATATCAAACAAAAAATATATACCTAGTTATCAAAGTTATGTTTGGGTACGAAGATTATAAAATGGTATTTTTTTCTTTCTGCTTCACTGCACTTACTTTAGTAATGTCTTTTAAATATTATTTACATATATAGAATCTCTACAAAATTAAGTTATATATAATGATTATAGCCTTATAAGCAACTTAGAATGGAGTATATAAACATAATTAACATGTATGCTAACTTTTGTGTATTTTTGTATCTAATCAGAAAATCACTGGTTTACAGGTATAAATATTTAAAAATCACTACATTACAAAAAAATTTTAAAAAATGACTGCATTCCATTCATTCATATCCATATGTAACATTAAATATATTTCCATCTTGCCTTTTGTAATATTTTTCCATTATTTCATGTGAGCTTCATAGAATAATATTTACTATATTTGTGGTTATAAGGTGAAGAAATTATGGAAAATTCTTGGATGGAGTTATTTCCAATAATAATTAATAAAGTTATTTTATGTCTTCCTTTTAAGAAAGTATTTAATTATGCAAATAATAGTTTCAATTTGTCTTTCAGTGTGCATAATACTTTCTTCTTTATCCCTGTTTAGATAAAAGTATTTTTCAGAGTGCAAAAATTTAAAAAATAAGTTGTTGAACTTGTATAGAACATTTTTCAATGAATAAGAGTATTTTTATTTCATTTGAGAATTCTTGAAGATAAAAGACACCGTGTTGCCATCAGAGCTGTTATTATCTACAAAGACTGTATTGTGGAAATGGATTAAAAAGAATTCTTTGAGATCTCTTTTTTTAATATATACTTAGGAGAAAAAGACGGCATGTATTGGAGATGTCTATTGTAGTTTAAAGGAATACTGACATGCTCTAAAGAAAGGAGAATCAAAAAGATCTGAGTCAGAATATTCAACATAGTATTCAAGATTAGAACAGAGGACAAACACCTGTTTCCACTTTTTAAATGTTTTTAAGATATATCTTTTATTTTAAAAAAATTATCTCTGGAAATGTGCTGTATTTCATGACAGAAGAAAAAAGTAAAGTCCTATAGTCCCCATTATCTGAAGGGGATATGTTCTAAGACCGTTGGTGTATGCCTGATACTGGGGATTGTACTGAACCCTATATATATTATTTTTCCTATCCATACATATCTATGATAAAGTTTAATTTATTAATTTTGTACAATAAGAGATTAAAAACAATAATATAATAGAACAATTATAATAATACACTGTAATAAAAGTTGTGTGACTGTGTTCTGTCTCTTTCTGAAAACATCTTACTGACTGCACTCACCTTACTTTTTGGGATCACATGAGATAATACAATGTTTATGTGATGATGTGAATTGAAGTGAATGGGGTAGGTGTAGTGAGACAGTGTTAGGCTATTGCTGACCTTCTGATGATGCATCAGAGGAGGATCATATGCTTCTGGTGATCCTGGATCATCTAGCCACAGCAATGTCAATAGCTGGATGTCAGGAGTCGAGGATGTGAATGATTAATGGTTGAATATGGTCTACAGCATGAATACCCTGGACAAAGGGATGACTCATATCCCAGGCAGAGTGGAGCAGGATGCCACGAGATTTCATCGTGCTACTCAGGACAGCATGCAATTTAAAACTTGTGAATTGTTTATTTCTGGAATTTTCTATTTGGTATTTTGGACCGTAGTTGATTGCAGGAAACTGAAATCATAAAAAGTGAAGCCTCGAAAAGTGAAACTAAGGGTAAAGGGGGACTACTATATAGATTAAACACACAGATGATGTAAGGAAAAAAAAAGAAAGAGGTATAAATTAGTTTTGTGCTCCTTTTGTGTGCTTTACATGAGCACAAAGGTTCAATGATATTCTTACCTCTTTTTTTTCTCTCCTGCCATGGAAGGAAGTACTTTCTAATTGAGGGGAATCTGGAAATGACTCTCTCTGTCTCTCTCTGTCTCTCTCTCTCCACACACACACACAATTTGTATGAATCATTTTGTCAAATGTGTGTGTGTGTGTGTGTGTGCATTTTTAATTGCACTGTATTGATAGAAAGACAAAGGTCTTAAAGAATTGAAGGGATTCTGGAAAATCCCTATAGGGCAACAAAAACAGGATCTGGTTATAGCCTTTTTAACAAAATTTGAAGAATATATGTACTTTCTCCTCATTTCTCTTCATAAAATGGAGATGGTCCACAACTTATTTCTATCTGATAAAACCCAATATCCTGCTCAAAATCTAAGGTAATAAAACATGACACATTACTGTTGACTTCAGGGGTCTATTTTTCACTTAAGAAAAATAATAATACTGTATTTAACTTTTTAAAACATTTTAAAAGCATATAACCCACTAAGGGTACCTACCTTTAAAAAGCAACCAATACAACCAATTATGAGAGGTAATAGTTTGGAGGAGTTCCTCATTGTCATTATTTTGGCCCCTTCTTTAAAAAACAGAAAGAAGTCTGTGGGATAGAGTGTGGGGGACGAGAATATTTGTATATCTAGAATAATTATGTTTAGTCAAAGTGTGAATTCACTGACCTTTTCAGTACATTTATAGTTTTGTAAAATCTTATTTTGGAATATATATATACATATTTTTTTTCTGTTCACTAGAGATGTTAAAAAGGAAAACATAACGAATTAAATTTAACAGAGTTTAATTAAGCATAAAAAAAAGATTCATGAACCTAGTAGCACTCAGAGCCAAAAGTACTTCAGAGAGTTCTATTCCACAAAGTGGGCAGGAAGTATATATAGCCAGAAAACAGAAGTGACATACAGAAAGAGCCTGATTGGCTACAGTTTGGAGTCTGCCTTCTTGGACATGTTTTGGCAGTTTGCAGCCTATGATTGGCTGAAAGCTTGGCTGCTATGATTGGCTAATACTCAGATACTTGTTACAAGAACATACTGTCAAATTCGGTTGCAATTTATTGACATATTAAGTTTGGTTTGAATTCTCTATATATGGAGGCAGCTGTAGGCCAAATTTAATTTAATTTAATAGAGGGTAACAAATCCAATGCAGTTGATGTCATGTGGAAAATCTAGCTAATGGTATATTTGAATCTAAAACTCAATTATCTTGAATCCAACTCCAGTACTGTTCTACTGTTTTTTAAAAATTTTACCATTTTTCCATTGCCTAGCCTTAAAAGAAATCACTACATGGCACTGTCACTGATTGCAAGTGTTTTAGACCTCAAATGCATGTCTTCTGCCTTCCATTCCAAACACTCGGTTATAAAAAACATCTTAAACAACACAACAGCAAGTTACATGTGCAAGTAGACCAAGTCTGAATTCAGAAAAACCAATATAAAAGACTCATGCTTATTTGCTTCAGATAAGTAACATCTAGAGATAGGGTAGAAAAAATACAAGGGAAATTTATGCATTTAAGATCATATGATCTCTATCTCATTTAAAAATGTAAAACTCCAAAAATCTAGAAAAACAGTATTTTATTTTTCACAGAACAATGATTTGGACATACATGTTCAATGGTCAAGAGGGAAGAGGGACTTTTAAAGAGACACAATCTACTTTTTGATCATTAAGCCCCTGTTCAGCACAGTATATATTGAATGCTTAAAATATGCAACAGACTAGGCTAAATGTGATATGCATTCCCTTATTTAATGCTCACAATAAACCTGTGAGGTAGACTTTTTTATATGAGGGGAATTAGATTCAGGAACAAATAACTAATGGCAAACATGTAGTACACAGGGAGACCAAGAAATCATGAAAATTCTCATAAGAAAATGTGTTGACCTCTTTGTTAATCAATTCCAACAAAATGCACAATGATACGTCATTGTAAAGTGTATGAAAAAGTAATTTCATAAACACCTAATGTGAGAGCCACATTTATTTTGCTCAAGGTGTGAAGAGCCAAGTGTTTCTGGTAAATGCGCTGGGTCTTCACAAAGTCCCCACTAGAACAGAGGCTGCCTATAGGACCAAACGAAAAACAAAAATTCCTTTATGTAGATCTTGGAGTATGTGATTTCAGGCTGGCTACAGACTGTAAATGTTACATTTCCTCATTTTGGTTTGAATCTCATAGCCTGATATCTATCTTCCAGCTCACACGAAACTTGCTTTGGTTTAAAGGTTTTTGAGATTTCTCCCCTTACCAAAATGCTTTCAATATCCTGATCTTATTTCTTTCCTGATTTCAGCTTTAACATTCCACAGGTACTTATTTTGCTCTTACTTTATCTTAGACAGCTCTATTTCCACCATCTCCATTATCTTTTGTACTGAGTCAATGTGTCAAAAATGCAAAAAACACACTAACGCTGATGAGGGAAAAAAATAAAATAAATAGCCCTTTTTGTTCCATTAATTTATTTTTATTGATAGCTCAGCTGTCAAGGTGTGTTCCTGCTGGGATGACAGTTTTCATCCACGTCCAATCATTTTGGAGACCCAACCCTAAGTTCTCACAGAATTCAGGTCATCAAGTAGAAGACCTCCATATTCAATCAGCTCTGTTAGCAACGATACTTCCTGAATCAGCTCTGAACCTGTTGTCTTGGCACTATCTATATAGTTTAGATCTTTGTTACTTTTTTCCTGGATTTTTATCTGATCAAATATTATCATTTTTCTGATATGCTAAATTCTTTCTACTTTGAACCTACATAGATCCTGTTAATGATTTGTATTATTCTACCTGGAGTAGTACAGCTGTCCTAGGATAGCTCTACCAATAAAGAAGCCCTTTATATTAGGCACAATACTGCCCCTTTGAAGACTGATTACCAATATATCACTACCACCTTATCACCGGATAGACACACACCACACATACACACTCACACACACCCCAAAAATCACACCAATACAAACACACACAAACAAAATATCCCTCCCTAAGTCAAGTCTGGTATTGTGCCTCAGACAGACATTGTTCGATTTAGTGAATGTGTTGTTAAACACTAAAAGAGCTGTGTATAAAAATTTAGAGATATGATTTTCAGATTTTTTCCTATACTTATCATCATTGGTATAAGCAAAAACATGCTAGGTCATCAGGAAAGAAAAACAAATGATCTAAAGTTCACTGCAGGCAGTTCATTGCCTTTAGCAATCCCCAAACTCTCTTATATATGCCTGTGTTCTGAGTGGTATTAACACTTCTACAGAATTCAGTATTAATTTACAATGCATCCCCAAGGATCATTTAAAAATGTTTACACATTTAACAAATGCATCAAAAATGTAAATGAATTTGACAAAGGACATGTGAGATCTCTACAGTGTAAACTAAAAAACATTATTGAGAGAAGTTAAAGAAATGTAAGAGAATTATACCATGTCAATGATTTCAAAGACTCAATATTCCTAACAGATCAATTCTTTTTAAATTGATTTACAGATTCAACAAAAGTCCAAATACTCAACACATTTTTTTTGGAAGAAATTGGCAAGCTTATTCTAAAATATACAGGAAAATGGAGAGGACACAGAATAGCTGTGATAGGCAGAATTATAAGGTGGCCCCCTAGACTTCTACCTCTTGGTGTATGGCACCTGCTCCATACAATCCCCAACCTTCAATAATGGGTGGGATTACAACTATGATAGATTTCATGCCTTGAGTTAGATTGCATTATACGGGTTGTGCAGGTGTAATGAAGGTCTCATGTCAGTTGACTATGAGTCGATTGAAAGAAAAATTATCCTGTGTGGGCCTGACTTAGTCAGGTTAAGGCCTCTAAAAGGAACTACTAGGCTCTTCCTGAAGGGAGATACCTGAAGTATGAGAGCCCATGAAAGAAACTGACAGGGGCCTCTAAGAGCTGACAAGGCTGTGGCCATACAACCAGCAAGAAAACAGGGATTTTAGCCCTACAGTTACATGCGATGGAATTCTGCTAACCTGAATGAGCCCCACATGAGAACACAGCCCCAGCAGACCCCTTGATTTCAGCCTTGAGACCTTAAGCAGAGAATCCAGTCGCATACTGCTTCGACTTTTGATCTAAGGAAATTGTGAAGTAATAAATGAGCATTTTAAGCCACTAAGGATCTGATCATTTGTCTTGCAGTAATAAAAAATTAATAGAGCCAACACAATTTTAAAAGTTACAGGATGCACACTATTCACTTTCAAGATTCACATAGCCACAATAAGATGGTTTTGTATTGTAGAAAAGCTATGCATAATGATCAGTGAAATATTAATAGAACATGGGGACCTGAACTAAACCCAGACATAAATTTTAAACTGATTTTGACAAAGATGCCAAGATAAGTTAATGAGGAATGGTAAGCTTTTCAACGAATGGTGCTGAAACCACTAGATATCCCTATGTACAACTACTTTTCCAGTGGTTACATTATTTTACATGGCCACCAGTAGCATATGAGAGTTCCAGTTGTTCCACATACTTTCCAGCACTTGGTATGGCTGGCTTTTTAAAAGTTAGCATTCTACTGGGTTTGAAATGGCACTTCATTATACTTTTAATTTATTTTTCCCTACTGATTATGGATATGATATTGAACAGTGTTTCATGTATTTATTTGCCATAAATATTCCTTGGTTGCATTTATTCAATTTTTAATTGGATTTTTGTCTACCTATAACTGAGTTGTATGAGTCCTTTTTATATACTGGATTAAAGTACTTCCTAGAGTAAATATTTTGCAGATATTTTATCCCAGACTGTGGCTTGCATTTTCAAGTTCTTAAGAATGTCTTTCAAATTACTAAAGTTTTTAAGTTTGAAGTTTAATTTATTTTGTTGTCTTTTTCTTTTTTTTCTTTGTTTTTGTTCCATTTAAAAAATCCTTGCCTAAGCAAATGCCACTAAAAGTTTTCTTCCATGTTACCTTCTAGAAATTTTACAGCATGGTATGAATGGTCAAGGTTCATATTTTTTCTTCATAAAAATATCTAGATTGATGGAATCTCTAATGTATGTCTTATCTTGAATGTTTTAGATATTGTATAGGTAGCTGCATATTTTAAAATCTAAAAAAGTCAAGTTCATTATCATAAATTTCATTGTGTATATAATCTCATATTTATTGACCTTTCTCTTTAATTAAATTGTCCTTTTATTACACCTTTTCTTCACCAGGTATACTTAAGCCAACATGCCAATTTCATCCATTTTGTTTATGGTTTTTAAAGCTACCACATACATTTTGGTAAGTCAGCTCAATCTTTGTACTCTTCAAATTCAATTAAGTTGAAAGCTTTGTCTTCTTTGATAAGAGACAACTGCTAAAAGCTAATGCCTTACAGAAAAATGTTACAAGGACAAAATATCATTTAATAGAGAAAGAGGGAAACATATCTTTATTTGACATACAATCAAGTGAGGTCTTTCAAATGTTCCATCAATTACTTAGAAGATATTATTTAAAATCATATGTGGCTTCAAATGTTTCTCTTTAGTGTAGTATAAGAGTAACTTTTTATTTTATTTTACTTAAAAATTTAAAAGGCACATTTTCTGCAGAAGCATATTAATGTTAGTAATTCTAAAAATGGTTTTAACTTTATAACTATATATAATAGATTTAATTTGTGTTCACAGAGATGATAAAGTATAAAGCATAAATTTTACTGATTTGTATTCAAAATTAGGACAATGTTTTCTGGTAGAAACCCTTCTCAGAATATATATTTTCAAATGCTTTATGTTTCTCTCACCTACACTGGAAGGTCTGCTTAAAGTCTGGTTGGCTAATATTTCAAGTCAATAAATATGTATTAAACCTAAATGTAGGTCAAACTCTATGAAACATATAGCAGATAAGCTTATGACTATGGTCCTCATGCCCAAGGAACAAACTCACCGCTTGCCAAGACCAAGAAGTTCATGCCTACCTATAATATTAAGAAACTTACCAAGGGGTGTTTATAATAGAGTTATAAAAATCAGTGGCTCTCTACCCTAGGGAACAATATATGTGTGTAGAAAAAGTTACAGTGGAGTTGTTCCTTACAGGTTAAATTGAAAGGTGGTAGAGCGATATTTCAAGTTGGGGGACTGACATAAACAAAGCATGGGGACCAGTCTTATGGAGCTGAGTGTACACAGTGGCTGGGATAGAGTAGGGATATGTGAGTGTGAGGGGTGAGCCTGGGAAGGTAGGGTAGGTATTAGTTGGAAAACTCTGTGAAGATGATAGAGTGGCTTTTGTACTTCAACCCTTCTGTCAAAGTGCTGCGTATATTATAAGTCTGAAGTTAATTATTGCTCTAAAACTTTTTTCTGAATCATCCAACACAAACAGAATAAAAGAGTGGCAATCTATTTTGGAAATCAATAGAGCAAGACTGAGAACTAGTTACTGCAAAGAGATTGGAAATTGCTGTACATATAGAAGAAAACAGAGGGATAGTAGAATTAACAGGACCTACAAATTTGACGGACCCCTGTTGCACCACCAACTCTGATCCTTCAACGGAAGATTCCAGGAGTAAAGATTTTATGGTTATTTTTATATTTTTGTTTTGAACTACCAGTCATTGAGTCAGTTCAATCTGATGAGTAATTTCAATTATCTCTTACAACTGTATACTTTAGTAATAAACTTTCAAATTTTCAGTGTTTTTTTAATTGTTTTGTTTTAATTTACCTTTCATTGGCTAATGTTTTACTTTAACATTGCATTCCTTCAACCAACTTTTCCAAGTCAAATTGCTAGTTATCTGGAAAACAATTAGCAACCATCTCCTCACCTGTTGGATGCTTGTACTAATCTCTTACAGGACTGTATCTCCTCTTACAAGAACACACATACGCATGTGTGCACACACACACGTTACATTTTCTTTATGAACCTCAAACCCCTGCTGAAATCAGTAATTTCCTATTTAGATAGGTTACATAATACTATTTCCCATTGGGAAATTTCAGCTTTGAACAGAAAATCATCTCTATAAATTCAATGATTTTTTTCTTTTTGTTAACTGTGGATGATATTTGAAGGGAAGTAAATAAATAAGAAGGAATTGTGATTCATATTAAAAAGTATTAGGAAAAAAGAAGCATTTATCTTTTCCATTCTAAGTGGATCTTCCATTTATTATTACCTATATGTGACTCAAAATCATCCAATTCAAGTTAAGTTTTTTAAGACACTATTTTTCACAATACTGAACATGAGCTATTATTTTTCATTCCCACGCTTGATTTAGGTTTTAAAACTCAGAGAAAATACCTAAGTGATCTGAGGTATGACATTTCTCTAGTCTATGCTTCATTTGCCCCATTTATGAAGTAAGGAAAATGGACAAGACAATCTCTAAATCCCCTATTATCTCTAAAAAAAATCCCTTTTCCCTATAATTACCGGTATGATTTTCTTTTTAAATTTTTGAAAATAGAAGATTTTAAAGGACTGTTTTATAGTGATCTTTTTGGATTTGATCTTTTAATCGACAGCGATATTTATCGACTAAATTAGTTCTCAAAGGTTACAAAGCAATCAATTATCTACTGCTTTCCTGCTTTAATTGGCAGTATATATTTGAAAAAGCTTCCCACATCAATGTTTGTATTCTTTCTCTAAAATTTGAAGGGCTCCAAGAGGAAAAGGGGAGTATTTTGTAAGGTATAATGGATTGAAGCTCCAATATTGAACATATATTTAATTGCCTAGGCATCTCTACATTTTTTTCTTTTCTTTTCATAAAGCTCTATATAGTCTGCAGCATCTACCTTCTTAATGCTGCATAAGGTAATCAGAATATCTGAATATTTTCATAGTTATTTTAAGATATATCAAAGATACTCACTGATATGTTAATTTAAGAATGATACAAGTCATCAAAAAATGTAAACTGAGTAATTAAAGAAAAAGGAAAATTGACAAATTTGCAAAAAGGGTAGATATAATGATTTGCTGATGCCCTTCCTATTTTCTATGCTAGTTCTTAGCTCCTTAAGTCACATAAATAAGAATAGCAATAAGAACAATTCTGTATATTGTGTTATCCATTTCAAAAAATATGATTTAATACTCATTAACAATTTTGCACAATAGAACTATTATTCCCAGTTCATGGATGGAAATCTGAGGCTGAGAAAACTGAAGTTACTCGCTCTAAGCTTCAAAGCTAACAGGTGGTACAGTCAGGTTAGAAATTCAGATGTATTACTATAGCATGATTCATTCATTTATGTTCCAGTGCATGTAACTAGAGAGAAAATCAGTGAGGCATGAGGGTAATTAACTCAAGACCATCATCTCATCCCACACCCTTCTCATTATCTGATTATGCTCTGGTTTACAGCATCCACATTTTTGTCTCTGCAATCCTCAACTTCATATCATCTCTGGTGTCCCTCGACTTAGTGTTCTAGGGTGATCAATTCAATTCAATTTGTCTGGGACTTTCCTGGCTTTAGTTTTTAAAGTCCTATATTCTAGGTACCCCCTTGACCTCAAGAGAATCAAGACAGCTTTCCCCAGACTGTCCTGGTTTTAAAATTTACTGTGTGCAGGGAGCGCTACCAGTCAGAGGCAAACCAAGATGGTTCATCACCTTAAGTGACCCTCAAATTTGGGCAATGTCTTTCTTTTACAAACTTTAGCTTGGCTAACTCCTTTGTCTTAACAATCTCTTATTTACACAGGAAAGTATATGTTGCCCATGACCCCAACCATTTGGAGAGGCCAATCTCCATCCCAAGAGATACCGGACATGGTTCTCTCAAAAATCAGAAATAATATCACTTTAACAAGTTTGTGTCTACCATTCATACACTTTGTTTGCTTTTTTCCTTAATTCATAGTAGACATTTTTTGACTTAGAGAATGCCAGATTTTAGGTGCTTAGTGGAGAAATATGGGGGAGAGTTGTATTTCTAGAACATCTGGAGAAACAAATATTTTCTCACAGTTTATTTTCAGTCCCTTTTTCAATTCAATAATATTTGTTTTCTTATTGTAATAAGATGAGCTTGAGAATAATGAGAATGCAAGCTGGTTTTACCTTGAGAAATGCTTCAGGGAAAACAATTCTAATGCTGAAGTTGAGACTTGTAAAGTTTATTAAATAATTCTGCTCTTGATGAAACCATCAATAGCTGAGTATTTTAAAAACATTGCTAGCCATCACTGAACAAGGATAATATGTCTCACATAACTCAGAGAAACAAACTTTGTTATAACAAACCTTATAAATTTCTACTGAGTAAATTATTTGGATTAAATTCTTTAAAAAAGCACTCTTCTACATCATTTCATTAAAGTTATATATTATATTTACCTTATATCCAAACCAAGGTAAAGAAGGATGTATGAATTAAAATGTCCAATTTTTAGTTTAAGTAATTTCCCCACTGGTAAAATATGTTTTAAGGTATGTAAGGTAAAATATGTTGTAAGGTATGTTTGCCTAGAAAATTTGAGTTTCTTCTAAAATGGAGGAAATTATTGGACACTTAATATTTTAGTTCAGGGAAGGGCCTTATGTTTAAGAAGATCAGAAAGGGTAGTGACTTAGAAATGTTCAAACATATACTTTATGAAAACATTTTCAGAATAGTGTTTAATTATTGAATAAAGTAGAACCAATAACTAGAAGGCCTATGTTCTAAATTTACATTTAACTCTGACTTTCCTGGTGATCTTAGCCAGTTTCATTTATTTCCTTAATTTTTAAAGATAAGGAAAAAAGTGCCTTTCACCTTCATCATTGGCTAATTATATAATTCTTTTATGGTGGCAAAGGAAGAGACTATATTCAGCAATGGGAAAACAAACTTGAAATTATTACACATTTATCTATATTATCTTGGTAAGCAATTTATACCTGGAAAATGGTCATTATTCTTGTATGCTTTCCATTTCTAACTTGAAATTTTTTAAATTCTGAATTAGCTAAATATTTGTTAAGGATTCCATGGGGTTTTTGGAGTGCAGCATGTTTATTCTTCCCTTTTTGTAATCTCTTTATCTTTATGGTATTCATTCAGGCAGAAAATGTTATTTAGCATCTGCTGGGTCCCAGGCATCAGGCTAAGAGTGGGGATTCAGAGAATAGATCTCTTAGGAACTCTGACTGCAGCAGGTAAGACTACCAGGACTCCCTGATTCTCACTTTACTGATACATATTGACACAGGATCTGAAAAAATATAGAAGTAAGCAATAAATGAGCTCTTTCCTAACAAACCATTGAAGCATTATATTGTCATTGGGAATAAAACAGCAGCTGCTTGATTACAAACAGCACCATTTGGTAGACTTCTATGAACATTAAACAAAGAATAACCCATTTGATTTCTTCATATTTCTAAACAAGGTTTGAATTTCTGCCTTAAGCTGTATTTAATGCCACTAAAATAAACTGAGCCCTCTAATAAAAGGTGCACTGACATTTTATGATATCTTAAATACTACTCTTCAGCTTGGGAAAAAATAATGAATTGTCCTAAAAATTGTGCGTTAACATACATCAATTTATTAAAGAAATATTTATTCAACAATTTTGCATCAAGCACTATAAATAGAGTAGTAAATGTGACGTGGTCCCTGATCTCAGGGAGATTAAAATCAAATCAAGCTAGTTTTAATTGAAGTAAATAAATCTCTACAAGATTAACTGATTTGTCTGAGGCCACCCAGCTAATAAGTGATGTGCTATGTGTCTTGAACTCTAGTCTTCTAACTTCCAAATTAGTGCCCTTTCTAAGGTCCCAAGGGATTTTGTGTAATAGTTACAAAATCACAGCTTAGAAGTTAAAAGACATAAGATAATCTTTCTTTGGAAAACCTGGAAAATGGATAATATTGTGTGTGTGTGTGTGTGTGTGTGTGTGTGTGTGTGTGTTTTAACAAAGAAAAGAGTATTTCTAATAGAAGCTCTAGGAATGCAAAATATCCTTCCCTGCACAAGTTCCTTCAACATTATTGGGATTTACTCATGTGCATCGAGTAAAGACCACACTGGAATGGAAGCCAAGTGACAGCTGGTATGCAATTTTTAGAGTCATTGTCAAATCTAAATTCCCCCTAAATAAGAATGTAAAATTAAATTACAATTAGAACCACATATTCTCTCACAGGAACTCAGACATATTAATTCCCCAAGGGGGAAAATGGGATGTAGGAGAAGGCATATTCTATAGACATAACTTAGTTGATCAGATTACACATTTTGTTATAATTTATATTTTCTCATTTGATAGCCATGATCTGGCTTCTTTAGAAGTATTCATTTGTTTACAATCTTTTCACATGATGGTTATTTTATTTCATTTATAGGTCTAAATGAAGATAAAATAACTTGTTCTCATCTAGAATAACTGCTGCTTTCAATCTTCTATATGTGCTGTAGCATAACTATTCAATATTAAGCTTGGCATTTAAAGTATTTAGGATTGACTGAAAGTGTTCAGAAAGGATAAAAGCTTAGTGAACTAATTCGGGAGAAAAATCATATTTATCGGAGCCAATTTCTGTAGCTTGACATTTTATGATTTACTTCTAAGCTGCTAAAATAGCTTAAGAAACCTTTTCGTCCTGGTCTGTCTGATTTTTCCTGTATTCTGCCTAATCCTGCCTGAAATTTGTGCAATTAATATCGATGCAGGCATCAAATACACTGACAATGATCACCTAGGAATTATGCCCGATTAAGAAGAGTTTTATACTTAACGTGTCTGTTAGCTTCATGATAACTGCACCAGAGAGATCCTGGAAACCAAAGATACTAGTGAATTTCTTGGATGCAATCAAATTTACACAGGAGAAGGTTCTCCCTCCACAGGACACTTTCCAACTCATATTTTTATTTTAAAAGTTCTTACCTAACTGGCTTTAAAAAGAAAAATTTTGGAAATGTTTACTCTTTGGATTAGAGTTAGAAAAAATGGAATTAAGAGCTTTGACTTGAAAATATTTGAATAACTTACTAAGTCCTTACAGACATATCGCATAAAAGAGGCTAAAAAGGGGTTTCCAAAAGGAAACCTGAACCAGTTGGAGTAACTAAGGTGAAATTCTCCCCAAAATTATTTTATCCTCCAGGAGCAGCACAACAGGTTTTCCCAGACATAATGAATGTCAAATCATCTCATAAATTTTGCAGTTTCTGTTAGCCCTTAAAGATTGTACCAAATTCTGCCTAAATGTTCATTTTGTATGTTCTATGAAAAATACATTTTAAAAAGTAGATAAAGGAAGAAATATTTTGACCCTCTCAGAATATTTGTACTTGAATTTGTTTTCTGAATAATGTATATGCATGGTTCATCTTACATTTGTAGAAGTATAGATACATCACACCAGATTTTATAACTTTCTATTTATAAATTTTTATACAAAATTAATTAGATAATCTAAGATGGTTTTATTTATTTTTAACATTATGTCTTAACATACAGTGAAAACAACTGTCATTTATTAAGCCCATATTTTGTGCCAGTCATTTTGAAAAAAATTATTTGTAAGTAACTCATTTAATCTTTGAAAGATACAAATAAGAATTTACTGTTTTGATACAGGAAAAACTGAGGTTCAGAAGGGATTTGAACAACGTCACAAAACTAGTAAATGGCAGAGGTTGCGCTCAGAAGCAAATCCAGTCGATTTCAAATCCAGTCTATTAGGTTTTCAGACTTCTTCCTCACTTTAGATCAAATCCCAATATATCCAAGATAGCAGGTCTGTGTAAGATTGTACTGTGTATATGCTTGGAGTTATACTGTGCAAGGTTTGCAAACTTCATATTCAGAATAGCTCCATGTGTAAAACGAGGACAGTCAGTAATCTATAAGTTGCTATGAGCATTACATGAGGTATGAATATGAATATACTATGCTTAGCACGATGCCTGACATGTTGAAAATTTTCCGTTAAGTTTCAGATGACAGTATTTTTTTAATGGTGGTAAAAATAGCATTTTGATCTTAGGGCCAAAATCGCTTTTACCAATTATTTTCATTTGTTCTTCTTTTTCATTTATTCTTTTAATATAATGTCACATTGCCAGAAACGTTACAGAAAAAAGAATAACACAAAAAACAATGCCATGTTTTTCACCCATAATCACTTAGCCTCCACATTTTAACATATTTGCTCACTCTTTAGTATGCTCTCTCTCTATGATGTCGATACTTCATTACTAGAAAAATCTAAATTATTATTACTACTCATATTCTTACCAATAGTACCAATAATAACAACAGTATCTAATATTTAAGGCACTTTTGCAGGAGCACTCGTAAATGTTTTACATAGATTAATTCATTTTATCTCTGCAACAATTTGATAACGTAAGCATTATCAATACCTCATTTTGGCAAATAGGATCTCTGCCCAAAGTCTCACGACTAGGAGATGGTGGACCCCTATTTGAACCAGGGTAATATGACTTGAGATATCTTGTTCTTATTCACAGTTAGATGGTGGGCAGGGAGGACTTAACCTCCAGGTCTCTGCTGCCACTGTGGACCAATTGTCAGCTGCTATTATAAAGCAATGTTGAGTTGTTACTAATTGTTCTTGAAATTGATTTTAACTAATACAACCATAAACTATTCAAGATTTTATCTCCCCTGAATTCATGGCATTGATGCATTATGAAGGTTATGGACAGGGGAAAATTGATATTAATAAAGATATCAAATATTCTTCGATTTTGCATGAATCATACCTCGACTTTCCTATACAGAGCACAGAGTCTCAAAATCCCCCAATCTATTGCTTCTGATCATGAGCAAATTCCCAAAACAAAGATACTTTGAGGAACTTACTTAAGGAAGAGATGACTTGTTACAATTTAGCCTGTTTTGAATTAAAAAAAAAAATAACTCCTTACAGAAGGAATTTTGTTGAGTTAGCCTAATAGATGCAAAGACTACAGGAAAGGATGATCCTTAAAATATCACATCCCGTGTCAAGGACTTATCCCGTATCATTCACTCCTTCTGGATGTAGCCTTCAAATTATGCTGGCAGCCTGTGATCACTAGATCAAAGAGAATGTAACTAACAAAACAAAACAAAAAAATATCTATTTCCATTCCTCATCTACTCCAAACCTCTCATTTTACCTCTGAAGTCACTGGTCTGAGAGAGAGGATGTGGGTCACAGTTAAGTTTTTAATCAGCTAGCTCCTAACTAGTCTCAGACATTCTTTTTTAAGAAGGCAAGTGTTCTTAAGTAAGAATAGATCTAACATGTTCCTGAAGTATTGGTTTCTGCCATCACTAGTGAAGACAGATGTTATTCCCATGTAGGATGCCTTGGAAACCATCTTTTCCAGGTCTAATTTACAAATGGTCATGTGGTGTGTTTTTACGATGTGCATGTAAGTTAAGGTCACAAATCTAGTGTCATGTTGGTCAATAAACACTCTCCTCGAGGTCATTTCCTAACTCCAATTGTCATTTTTTACATTAAACCATGGGATGCAAGTTTGAGTTAATTTGTTTGCATATTTATGCCACGTAGAATGGGGATGGGATTACAATTCATGAATTTATTTTTAAAGGTTGGAAACATTCACTAACTAATCTTAGAAGTTAAACAGTTTCTGGAAGTAAAGTTATGATCTAAACGCTTTAAACTCTTTGGGGGTCTGAAATGCTATTTGTTCAACTGATCTTCCCCTGAGCTGAGGTTGTTAATTATTCCCAGTACTTAAGTTACATTTAATAAACCGAAAATATATTCTAGTGTTTCCTATGGAATAGTAATTCATAAATAATTTGAGTAGTCAGAATTGGCACCTATTTTTCCTTCTGTTCTGATGACAGGATAAAAATAAAAGATTAGCAAAGCAGTTTAATAGCTTATGATGATATTGTATGAAAAACTTATCAGGATATTTGGCTAAACAAAATATGGGTGCTTGTAGCTAGTTCTTATCAATGGGTCATTTTTTTTTCTTTATTTAACATTACAGTTACCTTCCGAATCAAATCCAGAAATGTCTCCATGAATTTGTGAACACTTACCCAATCTTTTCCAGATATATTATTTACAAAATGTTCAATGGCTCCCTTGGAGTGGCTGCAATCAATTAGATCAATATTATGAATTTTAAGTAATCTCTTAATATGTATTTATATATAAATCACAAGTCACCAAGATACTTTAGTATCTTTTAAGATACTATTTAAGTAGTCTTTTATGTCAATAATCTTTCCTCTTGTAAGCCTAAGATATTTTAAAGCAATTCATATATTTAAGCATCCACAGCTATTTTTCTCCAAAATCAATCATAATACTATCACAGATTCTGTTTTCTGTCAACTTTGAGGCATTTTCTATTTTCTCTCTAAAACACTTATTTCTAATATAATTTTCTCAGCATCTATTGATAATGGATGTTTCCTGGGGTTGGCAGAAACCTAACTGTATTCCCATTAGCTTGAGTGGTCAAGGTTTATTCCTGAAAGAAGCCTATTCTATTTGTTACAGTAAGCTAGATGGACGTGCCAAGAATTTATTCACCAGGCTCTGATTATAGAGGGCTTTGGTATGCAATGCGGACTGTTAAAACGTTAATGCATTCAATTATACAATCTTTTCCGAAGACTTAAATAGAAACTTTGGAAACGTATTCTTTAGTTTTCTGGTCTCCAAATGTCATTGGTTTGCTACTGAAAATTAATTTAAATTGAAAATGAATGAAAGGTAATTCCATAGTGATGCCAGACCCCAAGCCAAGGGATTTCAGTGAATTAAGTTATGACTAACTAAAAAGAATATCACTGTTTAAACATGAGACATTCCATCTGGACACCGAATTGAACTGGTTGAACATCTATAATGAGAACTGAATACTGCTGAGTAGTATTTTATTGTCTTTATATTACAGCCACCATCATGTTTTGAGAAAAAAAAAAAAAGACTATTCTGTACAAGAAATCCAAAAGAACTGTAATTAAATGAGGTATTCAGACAACAGTGTGGCAAAATGTATGGCTGGAGAGCAGTATGAGGTACCTGATGAGTAGGAAGGTGACTTTAGATGTAATTATGCATGGCCTTGAATGCTAGACAAAACATTCTGGACTTCATTCACCTGGTGACAGTGAACTGAAACGTGGAATGCTGTGACTTTCTGGCAGCAGCATGAATGATGTATAGAAGAGGAATCAGAGAGAGGGACACCAGGTAGGTCTTCTCAGATTAATTGGTTGAGGGTGAACATGAGCCTTGAGCTCATTAATATGCTTTGCTCTCTTAGACTTTATGTCCTGTGGCTCATTAATTCCCTTTGATATAGCCTTAGGCTTGTGTTTCTTCCTCATTGAATTCATGCGGTAAACATTTTCCTTTCTCTCTTAAAACTGTATCAACATCTGGCCTTGCTGGGCGGTGCAGCACTTGCCAAATCCTTTTTGAGCACTTCTGACCCAAGAGAGAGTTCGGTTTCAAACATTAACTAAAAAGCTAGAGGGGGAATCATTAGCTATGATCAGATCTCACTTAGGTATTCATAGCATCTATTTCAGAGACTTTCCACAACTCGGACATGGTTTCTTTGTTATGTCATTGGTCTTATCTCCCCAAAGGACAGAAACCATGATAATTTGGGGGTTTCTTTTATTATTAGCATGTTCGTTTGATGGGAAGAGATGGAATAGGCCAAAGCAAAAACTTAGGTAATTTTTCTTTTTTTTAATACATTGAAAATATTTATATAATTTTTATGTCTTTTGCTACATATATACACATAAAATAAAAACAAAATATAAAATAAGTGAGTAAATAAATTAAAACAAATGGAAAAATGAGACTTAGAATGAAATGATAAAAGTGGAAATGACACTGGTCCCACAGTGGTTGTCCTGAAAACCTGTACCCTTTCAAGTGATGGGTGGTAAATTGGTTCCAAACTTTCTTTTAATCAACCCAGGACCTTTCCAATGCCCATCGAGAGAAGAAAGGGAAAACTAAACAAAAAAAACCAGAAACATATATTCAGAAGCACACCATTTGATTTCTCCAATATCCAGTGGTACCCACAGTGATATTGTGGGTTGTAATGGAAACAGCTCTTCAAAAATATCCTTGTAGTATCATTGCCACTTCAAAGAATCTTCCTCAATTTTACCCATTAGTATAAGGCTAAAACACATCTTAAAAATTTTTGAGGTTGGATGGTGGAAGGAAGAATACAATAAGGTGGTTCAAATACTTAGTTTTCTATTCACCTTACATAATCCAAAAATAGGTCTTAAAGCAGGCATGCTGAATGTCAAATGATGCAGGTCTCCAGAGAATCTTCTTAAGTGTATGGTTGGGGCTATCCCAAGGTCTGTTAGAACATTCCCTCTTGGACCTTTGTGGAATAACACTAAGATAAACTGGATGCAAAACATATAGCTAAGGAAGCAAATGAACTAATTTGTGATACAGTGATGATAAATATGTTAGTTTAATACTGAAAGCCTTTACCAAAATTATTGGCTTAAATTTTGCAATAATTATTTATAATTTTTGACTTGTTAACTATAGTTTCTTGACTTGCTAAGTAAATACCTATACCTAATTGATTTGTTTTTGAAAACAAAATCTAAACACAAGGCATTGCTTAGAAAAGAAGACAAGAAGATGAAAGAAGATACAGTCCCTAAGCATCCCGGTCACCTAAATTTGGAAGCTGGGGAAATGGTTGGTGGGCGTCAGGGGGAGGACAAAATACATTAAAGACAAACTTCTGCTTCATAGCCTTGTAAATGGCTCTTCCAACTTACAAAACATATAAGTTGGATCACATCCCATGGTAGGTTAAAAAGGAGAGAAAGTTTTATTTCTTGCTTTCTCTATTGAGCATTTTCAACATCTTTGCTGCAGAACTTGCAAAGTTATTTACCACAGATGTGCTGGTAATTATGATATATTATAAACATTTTCATTGCATAATGGTCCTCAACATCTTCCACCTGTGACCTGGTACCTGCCTAGCAAGCAGTCACGCAAAGCAGGTAGATATAGGCTGCCAACTTCTGATAAAGTTATTGTTTTTCTCAGATGTGCCATTCTGTTATGGTATTAATGTTTATCTGGGGATTTTTTTCTCAACTTTTAAAATGCTTTCACTTAAATGCATGTTTTTATCCTTAAAATAGCAACAGTTTTAAACAGAAACCTTTCTAAGTGACATGCATGCTTCATTGTCTTCTTAAACCGCATTAAGATAAATTTACAGAGGGTGGACCCACATCCGGGCGATGTGGTGAGCACTGTGAAGGGGAGGGGCGTGCTTGAAGTGTATCTGGGGATGGGTATTAGGGGTCTCAATGGGGGGTGGGAAATCCTCTAAAACTGATTTATGTGAATAGCTGTACAACTTGGTAAATTTGCTAATAACCATTTAATTGTACACTTAAAATGGCGTAAAGACATGATATGTAAATTACAATTAAAAAAATAAAAAAAATAGAAAAAAAAAGACAAATTTACATTTATTTTCTAAATGACCCAGATCTTATTGTATCAATAATTAGGCCATGATGAAATGAGCCCCATCAGGGAATATTAACAATGCAAAAGCAAGAAATAAAACTCTCTCTC